>JASDQU010103192.1:33060-43742 GCA_032191745.1 Picea mariana | reverse complement strand
CATGGAGATCGTCGGAATGATTTTGACTATTTTGAGCTATAAGTTAATCAAAATCACTAAAGAGGTCATTTTGGGCACATTACTTGGAGGAACCTCTTAGTGTAATAGCTCATTGGAATCGGGAGGAGAAACAATACAGGATGGGATGGCTGGAAGTGACTTTCAATGGCTAGGGAAGCCAAACGGAGAGATAGGGAGCTTTTTAGAGGTAAAAAGGTTAATTAATTAATTAAAGTGATTTAATTAATTAATTAAATATTAATAGAATGAAAGTCACTTTGGAGGGACAAGATGAGCCAAAAAGTATAAAAGGAAGGCAAGGGCCTCTACTCTATTATTCATGTCTTTCTATCTTTTGATATCTAGCTTCTAGCTAGTGAGCCCAACATTGGGGGTTTTAAGGGTTTTGACTTAACAAACCCTAGAGGAAAATTCGGTGGCGAAAGATTCCACCTAACTTGTCCCAAGCTTGGTATAGGAGATGGAATACGCTCCCACAATTCTAGTTCCATATCTACTCAGTTGCAGGAGGGTTCTACATCAGTTGTATGTGCATGTAGAGAGAGGGCACACCATTTGGGGGTTTCTAGCAAGTGGGGTGCACCATCCATTGAGGGAAGTTCATTGCAGATGGTTGGCAGGGTTTTTGGAGATTTTATCACCTGGGCTCTTCTTGCAAGGTATTCACCATCATTCCTAGTGCTTTCTAAGAGATTTTTATGGTTCAAATTATTTCCTAGAGCAGTGGGACAAATTGAAGAGAAGGAGGGCATTTTTGAGATTCAGATCTAGTCAGTTTGGAGGGGTTACACTTCAGATTTGACCCTGAGACTTCACCTAGTGACTTGCAATGTCCCAATCTATATTCCTGGGGAGTTTCAGATCATTTGGAAGCCTCCTTCATCAGGGCCGAACTATTAGGGTTTCAGTCATCCAGTGGGGCGTACAATTCAGTGGAAGAGTTTAGATCTATGGGGTTTGAGAGGGATATTAGAGATTCAGGCACCTGTGTTGTTCTTGCCATCACCCGATCTACTATTTGGCATCTTTCTGAGGTGATTGGACATCTTTGGCACTAGGGCCGAATTGTTGAGGAGCTTCAGCTATCCAGCAGGACGTGGCATTGGTTTTCATCTCTTATCCAGCCTTTGGAGGCTTATTTTGTATTGTCGGGAGCATTTTGTAGCAAGTCTATTGTCTATCTTCTTGGCTATCTGTTGAGCATTCCAGATTGGCATCTTCATTATAGCAGGTTTCTCTATTTCATGAATAAAAGTAGTTTGAGATGTTTTGGCTTGTTTATCATATTGCATATGGTTGAGGTATGTTCCATGGTTGTCTCTTCTTGTTATTTGCTGCAAACATTCATATAAACACATCAGTAAACCCTAAGGCCGAAATCAAGAGGCCATTCAACAAGTAAACACATGTAAACAAGTAGACCAACAAAGTGTTTGATGAAATACCTCACTCAGGAAAAGTTTTAAAAAGACACCAAAACTGTGATGATCCTTGCATAATGGCTTGGGATCATTACATAATAGTAGGTTGGTTATGTGCATCTGCAACTCTCGAGGTTTTTCCTGTTCATTCCCTGTTTCTCATTACACAATAAAACTAATGAAACAAATCTATGATCCACATCTTCTCGCCTCCGCCATTCTAAACCCAATCCACATCTTCCCCTATATATGGTCATAAGGATAGTCTGGTTATAAGCGGTCTAACCAAATCGACCTTCATTGATTGATTCAATGAAATCTTTCATAAATTCTATGGAGAAGACATAATGTTCATAAAATGAAACAGTAATACATGCAAGATATGTCACAGATAGATGATACAAAAAATGCTTTGATCGATCTTTCTTTCATAGGACAAGAGAGTCGATTTCACTCATGTCAACCATGAGACTGAGAGCTTGAGACCGATAGCTTTAGCCCAATATCAGAAGCATTAAGCCACACAAAAATGTTCAAATTGTTTCTAGTAAGCACATGGTTCAAACCCTAGACTTAGAGAAATTAAAATATTTTTTCTTTTTAACGTAGTAGGCTAAACGTTATACGAAATGACGATTTTTTCCAAGGATATTTGCTCGAAATTCGACAAGAAATTGTTAGATTCGTATATTTGAGTCATTATTTATGGATAATTCGAGTACCCGTGGGTTTTTCAGCATGCTCAATCCATTTCTTCATTTAGAAATAGATTTTGAATAATGAAAATAGTGATTCGTGTAATATTATATGGTCGGATT
The DNA here is from genome assembly GCA_032191745.1 of Picea mariana. NCBI lineage: Eukaryota > Viridiplantae > Streptophyta > Pinopsida > Pinales > Pinaceae > Picea > Picea mariana. The sequence continues at coordinate 41,482 of JASDQU010103192.1, read as the reverse complement.
CTGACTAAAAAAAGTTGTTTCTTAGAATAGCTAAACAATGCCCTTTTTAACTATTTTCATTAGATATGTTTCAGAAACTCTGGATCAATAGTACAATGCTTGCAATAAGTGATGAGTGTTTACGATGTGCCAGTAATTTCATCCAAGCCTTCTACCTTCATTTTGTTCTACCATTTCTATCAATAAAATCGAATAGTGGTTGGAAGGTGGTCTTCCCTTTAGGTGTTGGAAACATGCCAATGAATTTCTTGATGCACTCACATGCACATGCATTTTAGTTAAATTAGGAATGTCCATACATGCACTCATTGTAAACAAATTGTGTAAATTGTGTAATCTATTTATGAATTGTTTCTGTAACTATGTGATCTATTCATGATCAGTTTGTGTAACTCAGTGATAGATGTTATATATACGAGCATACCCATAGAGGTGAGTGTGCAATGTGTGTAGAGAGCATAGTGTGTGTGAGGAGAGGATGATTGTATGCGTGAGATTGGTTATTGTAATTCTCCCTTGAATAATAAGAATACTGAATATCATTGCCTGTGGTTTTTTCCCGCATTGGTTTTCCACATAAATCACCATGTCAATTGTGTGATTGATGTTCTTGGTTTTATGTGTGTTTAATTTTGCTCGCATATGCTCTGTTTTGCTTCTGCTTCCTAACAAATGGTATCAGAGCATGTTGAGTAGGTGTCGCAGGTGAGCCAAGGAAAATTGTGTGAAGGTCTCCTATGAGCGCAAGAACCTTTGGACATGTTTTTGGCTGTAAATACATGCATACTGAAATACTGAATATCTGAGATAATTTCTGAGAACATAGGGTGTGATTGAGTGAGTTTTTAGGTCATTGACGCTCCCTAGACAATATTAGAGGCCCGTCGACACTCCTTCACTTAAAAAATAGGAATTAATCGTGAATCAACGCACCCAATTCATGCACCACATAGAAACGGTAAATCAATGCTCCCCATCCATACTCAAGAAGTGTCCATCTCTAAAAAAAAAAAAAAAACGTGTTCCCTTTCAACACTCATAGGAGCGTCGATCTAAAAACAATGAATTAGAATTTATTGCCATGGTATGAAAAGTCAATATATGAAGTATTTTTTAAAAGGTGAATACTTTATGAGTGGATGATGTCTTATTAAGTGGAGGTGAGTTTTAATAAAGGTGGGATATAATATAAAAATGTGAGGTGGACCTTTTAGAATACAAAAAGGTGAGGTGGATCATTTGGGAAAAGGTAAAAGGTGGACCTTTTATGTTTTGAAAAAAAGGGTTTTTTCAATAAATATTTTTTGAGCCTAAACCTTTTTTTTAACCTTTTTGAATTTCAACCTTGATTTTTTAAGATCCTAGTTTATTAGAAGATGTGATTTTTTGGGGCGACGTGTGTTAATGGGGAAAGTCCAGAGTTCTAATTTTGAGGTGGAGAAATTTAGTGGCAAGAACAGCTTTGCGCTATGGCAGCTCAAGATGCAGGATATGCTTATGCAACAAGGATTGCTGGAAGATCTACATGCAATAGCCCTCAATACTATTCGTTTGTCTTTGGCAGATGAAGTATTGTTTAACATAACTAAAGAGGAGACAAAAACAGGTTTGTGGAACATACTGGAGAGTCTTTATATGACAAAGTCCTTGACGTACATAATCTTCTTTAAAAGGTAGTTGTACAACCTATGGATGAAAGAAGGTACACAAATTGTTGATCAATTGAATGTTTTCAATACTCTAATTTGTTAATTATCTAGTATGGACATAACGTGCAAATATGAGTACAAGGAGATTATGCTACTGTGTATTTTTCCCGAGTCTTGGGATCATCTGGTAACAACTATGTGGTATGGCTCAACAGATGTCATTGATTATGACACTGTTGTGGGAGCTTTGTTGTCTAATGAGATGAGGAAAAGATACAATAAAGAAACCTCAATAGTAGAAGCAATAATGGTAAGAGGTCAATCTACAAAAAGAGGGAAAAATCATAGGGGTACATTAGGGTCTAAGTCAAAAGGAAAGAAGAGTAAACAAAAATGTTGGTTTTGTGGGAAATATGGGCATCTCAAGAAGATTGTTGGAAAATATAGAATGCATCCAAGGAGGACTCTGCAAAAGAAGCAAAGGAAGCTAATGTTAGCTGAAACAATTTCAGGTTCCAATTCAGGTAAGGTTGATGAGATATTGTCTACTTGTGATGTTTCACATCAACATAATCATTGGTTGTTAGATTTTGGTGCGTCCATCCACATGTTTCTTCATAGAAATCGATTCTCAACTTACCAATCTATTGATGATGGTGTTGTTTTTATGGGAAATGGTTTTTCTTGTAAAATTGTTGGAGTTGGTAGCATCCGGATTAAAATGCATGATGGTTATGTAAGAACATTAACAGATGCAAGGCATGTACCTGAACGTAGAAAGAACTTGATATCTTTGGGAGTTCTAGATTCTGCTGGTTACAAGTGTACAACTCAAGGTGGAGTACGAAAGGTGTCCAAAGGAATCTTAGTTGTCATGAAGGTAAAGAGGATCGGGAACCTTTATCAGCTTGAAGGAAGGATAGAAGTAAATCAAGAATTGGTAGCATTTGAAGATGCAAGTGACTCTATTCGTTTATGGCATCAATGTTTGGGTCATATGAGCAAGAAAGGCCTTAAGATACTGGTTGATCATAAATCACTTCCAATTTTAAAGATTATGAATTTGAATTTCTGCAATTATTGTGTCGTTGGAAAACAATGTAGATAGAAGTTTAAAATGTGAAGGCATATAAGCAAAGGTATCCTTGATTACATTCATTCGTATGTTTGGGGACCATCCCCTACAATTTCTTTTGAGGGATTGTCATATTTTGTGACATTTATAGATGATTACTCTAGAAAGGTTTGGGTCTATATACTTAAAAAGAAAATTTGACATATCTAATACTTTTAAGTAATTCAGATCTTTGGTTGAAAAGAGCATTGATAGTTCAATCAAGTGTTTAAGAACATATAATGGATGTGAGTTCACATCTGTGGAGTTTAAGAACTATTGGAAGGAAGATGGGATAGAAAGACATAGGACCACAGTTTATACTCCTCAGCAGAATGGAGTTGTCGAATGCATGAATAGGACTCTCCTAGAGAGAGCAAGGAGCATGCTCAGTAATGCCAAGACGCAGTAGGAATTGTGGGCATAATCAGTTCTTACAGCATGTTATTTGATAAATCAGTCACCATCATTTGCAATAAACTATAAGATTCTAGAATAGGCATGGATGGGTCATTTGTGTGATTTTTCAAATATGAGAATATTTAGTTGTGATGCTTATTCTCTTATTTCTAAAGATCAATGTTCTAAGCTAGATCCCACATCAAAAAAATATGTCTTTACTAGTTATGGTGATGGAGTTAAGGTGTACAGTTTGTGGGATCCTACTTCCCACAAACTCATCATATGCATAGATGTAGTATTTGATGAATCCTCACTCTTAAAATTAGAACCGGTGGATGTTGAAGTGAGACAAGAATAGGTACCGCAAGTTCAACAAATTCAGTTGGAAACTCAACCATCTTAAAAAATGGAGGAATATGAAGAAGTTCCAGAAGAAGAAGATGAAGATGCAAAACATATCCAGGAAACTGAGGATATGCCTCAACCATCTCTAAGGATATCTTCACGGGTCAAGAATCCTCCTACAAGGTACGACGATTATGTTTCATCTCTAGCTTTGGTTTCTATTGATGGTGAACCTAGTTGTTTTCACGAATCAATTAAGGTATCTGAAATTTCTCAATGGAAGAAATCTATGAAAGAAGGAATGGATGTCTTAGAGAGGAATAAAACATGGGACCTAGTAGAACTTCCAAAGGACAGGAAGGTTGTCGGCTGCAAGTGGGTCTACAAACTGAAAAAGTGTGTTGATGATAAAGTCAGAAGGTATAAAGCAAGATTGGTAGCAAAAGGGTATTCTCAAAAGGAAGGCATTTATTTTCATGAGATATTTTCACTAGTTGTTAAGCTTGTTTCAATTCGTGTTGTGTTAGCACTGGTTGCTTTATTTGATATTGAGTTAGAGAAGCTAGATGTTAAAACAATGTTTATACATGGAGATTTAGATGAGGATATGTGTGTGTGTGTGTGTGTGTGTTTCTATATATATATATATATATATATGGAACAAACAGAATGGTTTTTTCAGGATCACAATAAGAGGTTTGTTTGCAAACTCAAGAACTCATTGCATGGCCTGAGATAGTTTCCCATGCAATGGTACAAGAAGTTTGATTCCTTCATGGTGAACCTAAATTTTACAAGAAGTGAATATGATCATTGTGTTTACTTTAAAAAGTTGGAAAATGACATTTTCATTATTTTGGTGTTATATGTTGACGATATGCTTGTGGAAAGAAAAAGCATGGTTGAAATCAATAGGTTAAAGTCTCAGTTGGCTAGGGCATTTGATATGAAGGATCTAGAAGAAGGAAACCAAATATTAGGCATGGGGATACATAGAGACAAGAAAAAATGGTAAGTTGTGGTTATCACAACATAAGTATGTGGAGAAAATACTTATAAGATTCAGTATGAATAATGTGAAACTTGTACATATCTCTTTGGCTTCCCATTTCAATCTTTCTACGGGTTTATGTCCTAGTAATGACGAAAAAAATTATCATATGTCTCATGTACCATATGCTAATGCAATGGGAAGTTTGATGTATGCGATGGTGATTACTAGACCAAATATTTCACTTGCAATTGGTGTTTTCAGTCGATACATGGAAAATACAAGAAAAACACACTGGGATGCAATGAAATTGGTGCTTCGATATATTAGAAGCACAAGCAGGTATTCTATGACCTATGATGGTTCCAGATATTCAGTTTGCGATTATGTAGATTCGGATTTTGCAGGTGACTTGAACAAAAGGAAATCTGCTTCAAGATATATCTTTACTCTTACAAGAGGACATGTTAGTTGGATGTCAAAACTTCAAAACGTAGTCGCTTTATCCACTATTGAGGCAGAGTATATGGCTTCTTCACATGCATGCAAGGAAGCAATTTGGTTACAGGTTTTGTTGGGTGAGTTTGGAAGGATGCAAGACAAGGTGAAATTATTTTGCGATAGTCAAAGTGATATTTATTTGGCTAGAAATCCAACTTATCACACTAAGACGAAACATATTTCCATTAAGTACCATTTTGTAAGACAGATTGTTGATGAAGGTGCAGTCGCTCTGGAAAAGGTCCATGCAAAAGCGAATTCTGCAGAGATGTTTACAAAACTAGTTTTGTTAGAAAAGATACGATGGTGTTTAACTTCTCTTGGCTTTCATTTAAATTAAATTAGGAATGTACATACATGCACTCATTGTAAATAGATTGTATAAAATGTATAATCTATTTAACATACCCATAGAGGTGAGTGCAATGTGTGGTTTTTTCAGTATTAAGTAGGGGATTTTGAATACTCTTTTTCTCACTTCAACATATTAATCATGTGGTAATACATATTAAATCCCCTGGCGTTTTCTTTGTAATTATGGCGTTATAAATGGGTCTTTGTAACTATCTAAGCGTCTCGCATGTGATTATAAATGGCTTCTCATGAGGACTCACAACAAATATTTTGATTCTTTTTTAAATGTCTGGAACTAAAATCAATATTAATATACTGTGCCATTATTTTTCACATTGGAAATCATTATTAGCATCGCGCAATATAATATATATTAAACAATTTTTTTAGTTTTTGGAGTTAATTTAAGTGATCAAAAATTTTTTATAAACATATTTTTTTTTAATAAAATTAAAATAAAATAGATTTATAATTATTACAATCTTGTTTCACATGAACTAAAAAAACTATTGTAACTTTATTGTCATCCTCGCCTATCGGCATTCATCATCCACTTACAAGTTAAGTGGCTGGGCTAGTTTATGAACAGCCGAGACGATACCAGTAAATTTAATGTGTGTTAGGATGAGAGGTCGGGCGTAGAGAACTGGATAAAATTTTAGCCATCAGATAACAATATTTTTTGTTCGCCCCTTCGGCTCTGTACCGTACACAAGATAAATAATCTTTTAACTCAAACAAATATTTAATTTAAAATGCTTTGTTATAATTGGCGTGAAACGTTATAACCAATTTGAAAAAAAGACTATTAACGTAGATTGGTATAATGAAAAATGTAAATCCATTTGAAAAGTCGTGTAGTTAGGAACAGGTGAATGTGCAAGGTTATCATCGTCACGGACAGATGAATAGTCCACAACAGTAGTACGCATTGAAGCAGTCTTGGCCCGCTGGATAAACTTGCAGGAGCGTGAATTTCTTCGTTGTAATTTGATTTATGTCGACGACATGAATTGCGACCGGCGGAACAAACACGTGGAGTTATTGTTGCAGATTTTGCAGCTCGTGACGGTGTTATGGGGGATTAATCGAAAGCTGGTGTAGTGCACATTTTCTACTACCATGGCTTAATCGCTTTTAACAGAAAACTTTAACACCACTTTATACATAACTCTTACAGTTATTATATGATCCCATGCATTCAACAAATAAACACATTTAAGCACAGAGTAAAACATATTATTTATTGCTTAACAATCCATAGCGTTTCATATTAATTCATATACACAGCGGAAATCATGATAACATAAGCAGCACAGTTCTGCAAAACATGATTAAGGCATAATCAGACACTTATCTTTTAACAGTGGTAGATTCCACCAACCAAGTGCAGGCCTTCCACGAACTTCCCAGCCTTAGACCGCACTGCTCATCAGCTCAGCAATGGGTCACCCACGAGTTGGGACTAAGCTCCATCCCAAGGCAAGGAATTTTAGGCTAGGTTGATGTTACAGGGAAAATGGCACATAAAATCTAGAAGGATTCTTCCCAGGATGCCATCTTACGCCCACTACTACCAGACTCTCATTCCCCACATGCCTGTTCCACCCGGGAGTAAACACCTTCACAAGCATAGTCCATCGGTGCTAACCTCCCTCTCTGGGTCTCGGAAACAGGCCGGATCAGGAAGTCTCAGAGCCTGAAGCTGGTGCTGGACACTCTCTGGAGGAATCCTCTTCCAACAACATCCACCTCCCTCACCTAGAGAGAGATCACACATAGGCGCAATCACAACTCGCATTGGCCATCAAGCCATGTGCAGTCCAGCTCTACGTGGTCACCATAGCCAACTGGAAATACAAACATGACCTCTCAAAGAGGCTCAACAATGGCTTGAGGCCTCAAAGTGATGGTTCACAGGAATGCATGATGAGTAATTTCCGCAGGGATCGACACAGTCTCCACGACTCAGAATGGAGGGTGAGACCGGCTCTTCAGAAACAAACATAGGCTTCCCGGCTCACAGAATAGAGGTGTATCTGGATTTACAGAGCCAAACACAGGCTTTCCAACTGGTTCAACAATGGTGGGATGGTTCAGATCACAACTTCGGAATAGAGCCTCCACGCATAGGTTCGATCAATCAATCAGAGGATGTGCACGGACTATCAAGACAACACGGGATTCTCGACTCTCAGGAATGCACAAGGTATCATTGCAATGGTTGGGTCAGTCGTCTTGTTCAACGCTCCCTACCCGCTTAGGTAGTCGGGTGGAATGGAAGAGTGAGAGCTCTCATGGCTCATCTCGGCTATTTTATTTGGATGCACTGGGGCGGACACTCGTCACCCTTGGAACTGCATGCATTCCATCAACATGCATCCCCTTTGCATGCTTTCTCTTGCCAGGAACTTAGGATAAAAGTAAAACATAAAATGCACATGTTCTTTTTGGAATAATATTAAATATTATTATTCCCAGGCTTAAGCCCCCCCCAGGCCAAACGCTTAGCCCTTTTTTCCCACCTTCCAGCCCCTAATTCCTTGCCCCCTCTATGGATGCTTAGTCCCCCTTCACTCATTCATTGTGGCCAGTCTGCACATGGCAATGTTTATATTTTATTAATTGTTCTACATAATTACATATACAACAGCAGGCTCCTGGCCTTCAACACTCAGGCTCCCTAGCCTAACAAACATATAAGCCTCCAGCTTATAAAAACTTGACTCACCAGCCTATAAAACATAATGACAATTCCTTTCAGAACATGGTTTACAACGGGGCTCGATCTTGGGAACACTACAATCCCCCTCCCCTTATTTCTGCACTGTCCTTAGTGAAACTCACACTATCTCTGCAAGTCTTTCAAAATTTTCAAAAAGATGCGGGTACTCTGCCCGCATAACCTCTTCATGCTCCCATATTGCATCCTCAGGACCATACCAGGTCCACTGGACCTTTACAATCTCTATGACTCGATTTCGGAGCTGTCTGTTTTTCCTGTCCAATATGCGTATAGGATGCACTTGCAGGACACCTTCTGGTTCCACCTGAATCACATTCCAA
>JASDQU010103191.1:224878-237210 GCA_032191745.1 Picea mariana | reverse complement strand
GAGAGACACATGTCAGCAGATCCATGGCTTTGAATAAAATTCAATGGGGCCAAATAATTTTTGGAATTTGATATTTCTGAAGTCTGGAGACTCGAAGAAATCATAGCTGTCAAATTAAGGAGGACACACGGTGTAGATCCATGGACTCCGGGTGAATACCTGAAGTGAGTCTTAGTCATCCGATCTAGGAGGAACCATGGCAACAAATTGGCCAGTTCGGGAATGCAGAGTTCGAGAGAATTGGAAGTGTTCTAGCATGGAAACTCCCAAAGTCTCGAAGTCCGAAGAGTCGAAGTGATGGGGCACGATGACATCACTAGGAGGTGATGTGGACCCCAAAACTATCGAAGTGACATGGCTTACGGATGTCACCTAGGATGATGTCGACACGTGGAATGTGTGCCACGTGTCAGTGAGTTTTGAGCATTTGGAGTATTGAAAATTCAGTTAGAATGTGACATGTGTCACCCGCCTTATTTGGGCCACGTGTCTGCTTCCATTATTTCTCCATGTGGCGAAAGATCATGCAGTCTGGAGACTAGGCACTCTGAAGGGGAAATATGTGACAGGTTGCATTGGGTCGAAAACTCCTAAAGTCCGGAATGTCAGAGTACATATCAACCATTGATTCCAGAAGACACATGTCGAAGGATCGTCAACTTCGGGTGAAATCACTCCGGGAGAAAGTGCAGGAGGAAAGTTTGAAACTTCTGAAGCCCAAAGAGCCGAAGAGGTTCACATCCACTGATATGTGGGAGGACACCCATCAGTAGATCATGAATTATGGCTAAAAGCATTCCGGGAGGAAGAAGGTGATGAAATTTAAGACTCCTGAAGCACACAGTCCCTAAGTGGATCTCGATCATTTATTGTGAAAGAGAACAAGGACCGTTGATCCAGTCTTGGATGAAAGTTCTAAAGTCTTGAAGCTCTGGACAAGCGATTTTTCAACTAAGCGTAAGGTCGTGGCCATGGTCATATGAATATTGAGAGCTGAGGGAAGGAGGGCTAAGGTCTGAATTGGTTGTCTTTGAGCCAGAAAGGTGCTAACGAAGGATTTAGCTACAATTTCTAGTCCTGGTCACCTGGAAAGGTGGTTTGAAGGAAGCGTCTACGCATGATGAGTTATGTGTCGACCAAGGATAACAGGACGCTATTATTTTTGGAGAATGGGGATATGATATCCATGAACAAAAAAAGGAATAAAGAGACCTGTAGCATGGTTTGGGAATTTTGTTTATCATATATATAATTCTAACAAAATGGTCACTTGCACATTTTGTAGAATTAAGGGTCTTAAGAACATCAAATCAAGATGTGTATTGAGGAAATTGAAGAAGGTGAGGGAGCCTCCAGTCATGATAAGCATGTCGAAGGCCAGAATACCAGAGTTGGTAATGTAGAGACAGAGTCCAATGGACACAAGGGAAAATGAGAGCAAGAAACGTTAATAGAAACAGTAAGAAGCCTGAAGATGGAAGTGTAGATCTACAAAGCAAACAATGAGAGATTGATGAGAGAGAAAATTCAGATAAATTCTCGAGTGTTGCGGAGCTTAAGNAAGAGGAAGAAGATAGGTGCCATGAAAGAAGGGATGATCATGGAAGAGATAGTTATTCCAGAAGTGCTAGCAGAGCACATGGACACCACTCACCTCCTTACTCAGAATGAAATTTTTATGAATCAGAAGATCCTGTAAGAAATCTAGAGGTGTCTCCTGTTAGACACCAAAGAAGGAAACAAGAGGTATATAGTTTGAAAGGAGAGTTGAGGATTCTCAATCCACCTTCCTTTGTGGGTGAAAGAGAAAGGGAAGATGATGCCTAAGCACGGTTTCTTGGGCTCAGGATATATTTTCAATTGCATAACTATTCATCCAACCTATAAGCCAGTATTGCCACCTACCATTTACATAGGAAATATGCAATATGGTGGGACCAACTAAAGCAAGTGGAACATGTTAATGAAAGTAGGATCACTTGGAAGCAGTTTAGAAGTATTTCCAGAAGGAGTACCTTTCAGAGCATTTCTATGACAAGAAAATACAGGATTTGTTTGAACTTAGGTTGGGAAGCATGACTATGGAAGAATAAGAGAAGAAGTTAGTTGGATTGTTAAAGTATGTCAGGTTCGTTGGTGATTAGAAAGTGAAAATACAGATATTTATGATTGGACTACCATCATTTTATAAGGAAAAGATCAAGTATGATGAACCCAAGACCTTTATTGAAGCTATCAGGAAGGCTAAATACCTATATGAGCAAGGCCAGGCAAGAGAATCCCTGCAGAAATCTTGGAAGGACAAGAAAAATCCGAACTCCAATCAGAGGAGGAAAGGATTCAAACCTCCCTTCAATAGGAATGAGCCTAATAGAAATCATCAAGATCAATATGCTAAGGGGGATTTCAAGAAGGAAGATTCCTTGGGAAAAAGGGGAAGACCACCAATGCAATGTTGGGGATGCAAGGAAGATCATGTGTACAAGGATTTCCCACACAGAAAGGATAGAGTGAAGACTGTGCACAACATCCATGAGGCTATGAAAGTTGGAGATATGGGAAGAATCTATGCATCTTTAAATGATCAATAAGAAGAGTACCAATTCAATACGATCGAGGTGGAAGGCAATATCATAAATCAACATGTTGTTATTTTGATTGATTTAGGAGAAATTCATTGCTACATTGATCCTAAGATAGTGGATAGATTACATTTGGAGAAAAGTAAACTTGGAAAAACAAGTTTGGTTCAGTTAGCCACTAGAACCAAAAGAAGAATACATGATATGGTCAGAAGTTGTTCCATAAGTCTTAATGGTGTGAATACTAGTATGGATCTAAATATCATACCATTGGTGTCTTATGATATTCTGATTGGAATGGATTGGTTGGATAAGCATCATGTTGTCCTAGATTGTCATAACAAGACATTTACATGTCTTGATGGAAATGGAAAACAGAGCACTGTGAAAGGAGTTCCAAGACCCATCTCTATAAGGGAGATTTCAACCTTACAGCTAAAAAGATGTTTTAGGAAAGGATGTCTATTATATGCAACTCATGTGGAATATCCAGATAATACAAAAGGACCAAGCCTCGAATATTTCTCGATACTATAGGAATTTGAAGATGTATTCCAAGAAATACCTAGATTTCCACCAAGAAGGGAGATAGATTTCTCAATTGATTTAGTGTCAGGAGTTGCCCCGGTGTCAAAAACACCTTACAGAATGAGCACACCATAGTTAAAATAATTACAAATGAAGTTGGAGGAATTGTTGAAGAAAGGGTACATACGTCCAAGTGTTTCACCTTGGGGAGCACCAATACTTTTTGTCAAAAAGAAGAATGGAACCTTGAGGTTGTGTATTGACTTTTGACAACTGAACAAGTACACTATAAAGAACAAGTATCCTCTACCCTGAATTGATGACCTCTTTGATCAGCTAAGAGAAAAAAAATATTCTCAAAGATTGACCTGAGGGAAAGATACCATCAGATAAGAATCAGGGAAGAAGACATTCATAAGACAGCCTTTAGGACCAAGTATGGGCATTATGAATTTGTAGTGGTGCCATTTGGACTGACCAATGCACCATTTATCTTCATGTGCTTAATGAATGGCATATTCATGAATTATTTGGATAAGTTTGTCATAGTATTCTTGGATCACATACTTATCTATTCTAAGTCTAAAGAGGAGCATGAACATCACTTAAGATTGGTGTTGCAAGTACTGAGAGAACATCAGTTGTATGCCAAATTGAGTAAGTGTTATTTTTATCAAAAGGAGATCCATTACTTGGGACACATTATTTCAAAGCAGAGCATAGTAGTAGATCCAGAGAAGATCGAAGCCATTAGAGGATGGCCAACACCCAGAAATGTGTCAGACGTCAAATATTTTATGGGATTATCTGGCTACTACATAAGGTTAATAGTAGGGTTCTCTAAGATTGCTCATTCCATCACTTCTTTTCAAAATAAGGGAACTAAATTTGAATGGACACTCAAGTGTGAAAAGAATTTTAATCTGTTGAAGGAATTACTTACTAGTGCACATGTGTTAAAGATTGTTGACCCAAATGAAATTTTTGTGGTATGTACAAACACATGTAAGGAAGGACTTGGGGGAATCCTCATGCAAAATGGACATGTCATTGGATATGAGTTCAGAAATATTAAGGAACATGCCACGCATGACTTGGAACTTGCTGCCATTGTTCACTCCTTGAGCATGTGGAGGCATTATCTCATGGGGAATAAATTCGAATTAAGGACAGACCACATTGGCCTGAAGTATATTTTTGAACAGTTGACCTTGAATGTCAGGAAAACAAGATGTCTGGAATTTTTAAGTGAATATGACATCGCTATCAAGAATATCAAGGGAAAGGAGAATAAATTTGCCGATGCAATTAGTAGAAGAGTGCATATTATGCATGTTATTGTTGTCAGTATGCATCAGTCAGACTTGAAGAGCATAATTTTGGATGGTCTTGTTATAGACCAGCATTACCTACAGGTAAAGGAAAACTTACAACAAGGATATGTACAGCAAAAAATAAAGGAGTATGAGATAAAGGAAGACAGATTACACATGCATAAAAATAGAATCTATGTTCCTAGTTCTAGAGAACTGGGGAATTTGGTACTGTAGGAGATGCATGAAGTTCCTTATGCTGGACATCCCAGTCACCAGAAAACAATTACAGCAGTAAGAAGCTATTTCTTTTGGCAGGGAATGAAGAAGGATGTTGTTGATTACATCACTCGATATATGGAATGTCAAAAGGTAAAGGTTGAGCATAGGCACCCATCGGGTTTGTTGCAGCCATTGCTAATTCCAGAGAAGAAATGGGAAGTGATCACCATGGATTTCATCACAGGATTACCCAGACCGAATAAGAAACATGATTCAATCATGGTGGTGGTTGAAAAATTAACAAAGGCTGCTCATTTTGTGCATGTGAAGACAATGCATACAGCGGCTAATATTGTAGGAATTTTCATGAAGGAAATTGCTAGGTTGCATGGGATAACTAGGAAAATTGTCTCGGACAGAGATACAAAGTTTACTTCCAATTTATGGAGGTGATTGTTTAAAGTATTTGTCACAAATATAAACTTTAGCACAACATATCATCCCCAGACAGATGGGAAAACAGAGAGATTCAATCAAAAATTTGAAGACATGTTGAGAATGTATGTGATGGATAAGCCATCTAAGTGGGAAGATTACTTGCACTTGGTTGAGTTTGCATATAATAATGGGTATCAAGATTCATTGAGAATGAACCCATTTGAATCCTTGTATGGTAGGAAATGCAATACTCCAATGAGTTGGGACAACCCAGCAGATAGAGTGGTACTTGGGCCTAAGTTGCTCAAGGACATGGAAGACCAGGTGGTCAAGATCAAGCAGAATTTAAAGGCAGCTCAAGATAGATAGAAATTTTATGCAGACAAGAACAGGACAATTAGAGAGTTTAAAGTAGGGGAGCATGTACTTTTGAAAGTGAATCCCAAGAAAAGTTCTTTGAAATTGGGTAGTTGTACGAAGTTGGCACCTAAATTTTGTGGTCCATTTGCAATATTGGACGAAATAGGGCTAGTTGCATACATGCTTGCATTGCCTACTTCCATGAATGTACATAATGTATTTCATGTCTCTTTAAAAAAGAAATATGTACATGATCCTAACCATGTTATTGATTGGCATCTGATTTAGGTAGAGACAGAGGGAGATTTTCAAGTTCAGCCAGTGCGGGTATTGGACAGAAAAGTCAAAATTCTTTCGAATCAAGTTATAGAGCTGGTAAAGTTTAGTGGACCTGCTACGGTCCTGAAGATTCTACCTGGGAGCATGAATATGCCATGCGGGAAGAGTACTTGCAAATTTTTGAATAAATTTGAGATTGTAATCTCTATTTTTGTATATGCACTGAGGACAGTGCAAAAATAAGGGGGAGGGGATGTAACACCCCAGGTTTTGAACCCCCATTTTAAATAATGTATTGTTACAATGCTGAGAGGCTAGAGTTCCCAAACAATTATTAAGAGGCCAGTGTGCCCAAGACATGTTATGTTTTTATCATTATTAATAATAAATACATGGTTGGTTTCTAGACAGACAAGGAATAGAGTTATAAGGGGCTATGATTCCACAAGAGAGAGGGATTGAGGGGAAAAGTGTTTATTCCTATGTTAATTACCCTTTTGTCTAAGGGAGGGGATCGTTTAAGTGAGCTTCTTGGGGAAGTCCAGGAGGTTCTTGATTTCCCACAAAGTTACTTAAACCTGCCTCTGATCTGATGGGGGGATTGGTCATTGGCTCCTTTTATCCTTCACTTTTGCACTCGCACCATTGTATCCCTCATGCACTTTCATGCATGCACCTCCATGCACCCACTTACTCATTCACTGATCCATCTGTCATCTACATATTGGCTCGGGGAAGGGATCCAAACTACTGAATATTAACCATGGGATAGTTGGTTGTAGTGGTTGTTGGTGTCATCCAGCTGTGACCTGAGGCCCCATGTATGAGATTCATTGGCACGTGTCCAATGTTGTTCACAACTGGGAGTCCTGAGACTTCTAGCATTGAGATTCTGTACCAGTTGCGTTGGAGCCCGAATTAAGAAGAAGGACTGCCTGAGGGACTGCATGGCAGAGAAGGGTGGAGGTTCATTCTCTCAGGTGGTGCAAACTAGGTAGAAGAGAGTTGGGTACTTGGATTGTTGTGAGACCTGGGAATCCTATGAGAGATTGGGTGCTGACTGGTTTGGGAAGCCAAGTAACACTCTAGAACCATCCTTACAGATTCATAGCCCTAGCTCGGGGGTGATGCTCATGTTGATATTTGGAACAGTAGTGTCTACGGTTGAGTGGAACGTCCTTGGTCTGCATCCAGTTGGTGTCATCTTTCGTAAATATAAGTGCTCTATGTTATGGTATCATTTACATGTATATGAAAGTATTTTTATTGTGTATAATTAATTATTGTTTAAATGAATCTTTAGACTATGCATGCTTGTTGGATATTGTTATGCATGTCATTAAATTCTTTTCTTTTATGCATCCTTAAATTTTAAAAGGTATCTATAAGAGAAATTAGTCCAAGGGCGGGATTGAAGGAAGTGTACCCTAGCCTATGGGTGGCTAGGTATGTTACAAGAGCCAAGTTGTGACTTCGCACAAGCTGTAGATGAGGTATCCATTAAGTGGTTGAAGTTGGAGGGATTTGTATCCGATTTAGATCATATTTCCATCATTGTAATATGCCTCATTAGTCAGTGGTTTTGAATGGTGATTAGACACCACTAGATTAGCTTGGAGGGAAAACATCAAGCCCCTCTTGTATAAACTCTTGTATTATTTCCAGTAGAGAAAAAAAAGGGTAGTGGTACAAGAGTTGAGAGTCGAGACTCAATCGTGGTCTAGACTCATATATTGTAACGGACATTCCACCATTAATAGAAAGTAACAGATTTTCCTGTTTGCCAATTTTATGTGTAATGGATGTTTATCTTTGAATTCCATTCCTATGTGTTTATGTTGTATATGTATGCTAGAAATCGTCTGCAAGGATAGAGTTATAATATTCTATCTGTGAGTGTGTTGGATTAGTTCTGGTTCTCAACGCTAAGTGAAAGGGGTGCATGATAGAGGTTGGAAACTCTGTGAGCTGATGCAAGGAGTGTGTGACTGAACTTGGTCGAGTCAGAAGAGAAGCTTCTAGGAGGGCACACCAGGATAATTGACAGACTTGAAGGGAAATTTCAAGGTTGTTGGGTACCTTGGAAATAAAGATTGTGTGGGAGGAAGCACAACGCAGAGTTATTGAATACTCTGTAATACTCTCCCAGGAGCGCATAGAGAAAGTATGAGTGCATACAAAAGAAACACATTCTAAAGTGTTGGAAGCGTTCAGAGAACCTCAGGGTTACTGAACACTCTGAGGAAGGAAGGATTTGAAATATTCCATCGACAAAGGAAAGGAGATGCGTTAAAACATCTTGAAGGGATAAGGGATAAGCCGTTGAAAGGATTAGTCGAGCGCAAGGAGTGTGCCAAGGATATTGTAAGTTCATCTTACAAGCTAAGGAGAAAGAGCGTTAAGTTGCCAAGAGGGAACTAAAAAGTCTACTAAAGGACATAGAGGAGTTGAGAACCTTGAAGGCTTCAAGCCAAGCAAAGCCATAGAATAATTTGTGTGGGACTCTACAAGGAGTGCATAAGAAGGCTGCGAACAGTCTAAGTCTTGAGAAGAAATTGTGCTAAGTGTGCAAGAAGGTCGAGGACTTGCCAAAGTCCGAAAGACCATGAAATCATCCATCGTTAGGAGGAGACAGGTGGCAGAATATCGAGAGATCCGAGACTTGGAGTTGTGGGAGGTTTTCCAAGAGAAAACAGAGATCTTCGTGAAGTCGCGAAGAGTGGTTTGAATCCATATCGTTGGATCTGTGGGGGATGTGTGGAAGTGATCCACACCTTTTAGAGGAGTAGTATTTTGGGAGATATCAGAGGAGGATATCAAGAGACTCCTGAAGGCCAGATTCTGAAGAGATCGTAGCCATTGATCAGAAGGAAAGACAGTGACCGTTGATCCTTGCGATGTTTGAGTTCACCAATTCAGAGTTCAAGAACGTAAGAGTTGGTTGTCGTGGAAAGAGCTGAAGACCAAAGATGAAGCATTGTTGTGGTTCAGCCCCAGGATATAGCCTAAAGTCACGTGATATAAAGGGCCTGGAACAAAGAGTGAGTGTCACCACCAACTTTCGTCGAAGGGACAAGAAGAGTGTTGCGGGGTTAAGAGGACCCATACTTTGGAGAAACAAGGACCTGCGATATATTTTTTCGAGTTCTAGCAGGGAGCCGAAGAGTCAATCCAACTCAGGTGTTTGAAAATGATCCTAGACTGGGAGGTCGAGAAATCCCGAAGGAGAGAAGGGGGTTGGGGTCTACGCCAAATTCTCATCATCATGTCCTCCTTTCTTGTAATGCTTGCAAGGGAGATTCTCTTCCTCCACTGTTGTTTAATTTTATTTCTTCCCATTCCATTTTATTTTTCCATCCTTCTTTGAAGATGATTCCCCTGATACACTAACTCCTGTTTTTCCTGCTTCAGTATACGTTGCTTGGATAGAAACCTCATCACGATTAGTAGGTCCAAACATAAATACAGTATTACGAATATAAGAAGGAAAACTTCCTATGTACTTCATAAGAGTTTATTGTGTAGTCAATGGAACATCTAACATCAAAGCCATATTACGAAATTCATCTTTTTATTCCTTCATTGACTATCCTTTTCTTAACTTAAGACTTTGCCATTCAATTAAATCCTTTTTCTTATATTCGAATGGATAGAACTGTTTTCTAAGTGCGGAAACAAAATCATGCCATGATGGAAAAATATTACCAACCTACTAAGTTCCATGTTGCATTGTACTTTGTCACCATAAGAGAGTTGTGCCTTCAATACGAAGCGATGCCAATATGATTTTGGTTTCCTCATCTTTGATTTGTTACACATTACAATATACCTCCATATGTCTAACCCAGTTATCAATTTTCTCATCATTAACTTCACCATGATACATAGGCAAAACAAATTTTACATCAAGTTTAAGTAATGGCATATTAGGATTATGTTTATGGGAATGTTTCCTTGCAATAGAATTTGAACTTGTACTTGAAGAAGAAGAAGATGATGGAGATGAAGGAGGTGAAGGAGGATTTTTAGGAGGGTCCTCTCCTTCTTCACTTTTTTCTTGCTTTGAAGATTCCTCTTGAAAAGGTATCTTCCATTCCAAGTAATCATCATACAACACTTTTACCATCTCCGACATGGAAAAGAAAGTATTTTGAAATTCTCTTTCGTTTTGAGAAACTCTTTCTTCTAATGCGATCTTCTCACTTTGATATGTCCTCTTTCTTGATCCAATCTTCGGATATCCTTATACAAGCTCGCTTTCACCACGACTTAGCTTTTCCCTGGTAATCAATCAAACTCAAACAACCAACTATCAACCTGCTCTGATACCACGTGATCCGTAATTGATATTTTAAAAACTATGGTTAAGTTTATGCATGAGTTGATTTACCATTTAGTAATTAAGAGAAGAATATTAATGAAAGAATGTTGAATCCATATAAGAAGTAAAAACAACAAACCATAACACCAAGGTTGTTAACAGAGTTCGGCACAATGTTTCCTACGTCTCCAGGCCTTTGTCTCAATGGGTAAGGCTTCTTATTAATCTTCAATGATTTAAGAATACAAAAGAAAGGCTTACATAACATCTCTTCAAATCACCTTTTAGATATGCAACTTATAGACATAAACAGACATAACCATTGGCTAGAACAATAAATTATGATATTTTTTAGTATAAAGTCGACTATGCTTGGATCAACATCTCGGGATATGGAGGCATTTTTCTGTTCGGCTACTCGGATGCAGAAACATAAGCCATATTTGGACTCCCCTTAAAATTCTACAACTTTTGAGTATAAAGTCGACCTGCTTTTGAGCAGTCCCTCAGCACCTCCCTAGGCACGAATCCCAATGTTGCACCCTATCAGATCCATACAGTCTCTATTTGTGTTCCATAAAAACTATTTTTTCTCTATTTACGTGACCAACTAAATAATCCAAACTCCCCCAGATTTAGTGACAATTTTCCAGATTTAGTGAGATTCCTTTAGATTTGGAGGACCTCTTCCAGATTTGGTGGAATCATTAGATTTGGAGGAATCCTCCATATTTGGCCTTTCAGAAGGTGCCACGTGGTGCCTGCTCATTGGGCCATGTGTCACCTTGCCATTGGCCTAAGCCACATCACCCTACATAGTCATCTGCCACATGTCATCCGTTTTCTACGTCATCGTAAGATCCTACCACGCGTCATTCGTATGGCTACCACATCATCGTACGACCCTCCCACATGTCATTTGTATGACTTCCATGTCTTCATATGACCCTGTCACATGTCATTTGTATAGTTTCCACATCATCGTATGACCTTGCCACGTGTCATTTGTACAACTTCCACATCATCATATGACCCTGTCATGTTTCATCTATATGGGATACCACATCATCATACATACTGTCATATGTCATTCCGTACAGTCCACGTCATCTCCACATCAGCACCAAAAAATTCCTGCCACGTGTTATCTCCTAGTGCTTCCAAGTCACCCTAATGATGTCATCATAATGTACTTCTGACGTCATTTGTTGACTTTGAATTTGACTCTTTTACATGTTTGACCTGAACTTCAGATCATGATAACTTTTGCATATAGTGTCCATTTTCAGAAAATAATATATGGTCGAAATTCACACGACAATCCCTACGCAATGGCATTGGTTTCATTTGATTCTAAGAACTTTGATTTTTAGGCCTTTTTGGATCCATTTTGGATCACTGAGTTTTATTATTAATTCCTTTTTCTATCAGTGCATCTCTGGAATGAGTATTTAGGAACTTAATCATATGACCAACTATTTGAGGAATGTTTCCCAAATCTAGAAAAACGTGTTGCATAACTTTTTCAACTTCATCTATTAATGTCTTTTTCTCATCTACAACTTTGAAATATTCCCATATTTTACCTATTTATGTTATAATTCGATCTCAGATTAGATGTCTTTCTCTAATTAGATAAGCTTTACCTGCCTTTTTTCGCTTCAGTTGCTCAATTTCTACCAATAGATTGGATTTTATCTTTTGATATTCACTGATTACTTTATCTTTGTCTTTGGCCTGAGATTGTAAAGTCTCAATTGTTTTCTTTAGTTTCTCAATATCAACTCCTTTTTCATTAATCGTTGATAAGGATTTGGACAGTTCAACTGAAAAAATATCTTGGTTGAGATGATGAGTTTCCTCTCTTTAAGAGTTCAATTTGTCTTTCATAGTTTTCCAATTGGTCTTTCATTTGGTCCATTTTCTCGATCAATGTATCTTTTTCTTGTTACCTAGCTTGTAACTCAGGTGTTTGCACATGATCTACACCAAGGATTTTGAGTTTTTTTCTTTAATACTTAAATTTATTTTTCCCTTGTGGAAATTAAATCTTGTACAGATGATGCATCCTTTGGATCTACCCCCAGGTCTATCACCCATTGTTCTATCTCTCTAATCTTGTTCTTTTTTATTTCATTTGTTATTTTTTCATAATTAAGCTTACCTGCAATTTTTTCCTTCATTATCTATAACTTCTTCATCCCTAAAGTAGTTGTCACGATGTATCTACTGACCATCTCACCTGTTTGTTTGTGTAATTCCATTTTATCAATGGGATTGAGGGAATTC
>JASDQU010103191.1:201261-213611 GCA_032191745.1 Picea mariana | reverse complement strand
CTGCGTATAAGCTTAGAGCCCTAGCTTATTAGTCTGTAGGGTAGAATACCCAACAACACTAGGTATGTTACAAGAGCCAAGTTGTGCCTTCACACAAGTTGTAGATGAGGTATCCATTAAGTGGTTGAAGTTGGAGGGATCTGTATCCGATTCAAATCATCTTTCCATCATTGTAATATGCCTCATTAGTCAGTCGTTTTGAATGGTGATTAGACACCACTAGATTAGCTTGGAGGGAAAACATCAAGCCCCTCTTGTATAAACTCTTGTATTATTTCCAGTAGAGAAAAAAAAGGGTAGTGGTACAAGAGTTGAGAGTTGAGACTCAGTCGTGGTCTAGACTCATATATTGTAACGAACATTCCACCATTAATAGAAAGTAACAGATTTTCCTGTTTGCCAATTTTATGTGTAATGGATGTTTAGCTTTGAATTCCATTCCTATGTGTTTATGTTGTATATGTATGCTATAAATCGTCTGCAAGGATAGAGTTATAATCTTCTATCTGTGAGTGTGTTGGATTAGTTCTGGTTCTCAACGCTAAGTGAAAGGGGTGCATGATAGAGGTTGGAAACTCTGTGAGTTGATGCAAGGAGTGTGTGACTGAACTTGTTCGAGTCAGAAGAGAAGCTTCTAGGAGGGCACACCAGGATAATTGACAGACTCGAAGGGAAATTTCAAGGTGGTTGGGTACCTTGGAAATAAATATTCTGTGGGAGGAAGCACAACGCAGAGTTATTGAATACTCTATAATACTCTCCCAGGAGCCCATAGAGAAAGTACGAGTGTGTACAAAAGAAACATGTTCTGAAGTGTTGGAAGCGTTCAGAGAACCTCAAGGTTACTGAACACTCTGAGGAAGGAAGGATTTGAAATATTCCATCGACAAAGGAAAGGAGATGCCTTAAAACATCTTGAAGGGATAAGGGAGAAGCCGTCGAAAGGATTAGTCGAGCGCAAGGAGTGTGCCAAGGATATTGTAAGTTCATCTTACAAGCTAAGGAGAAAGAGCATTAAGTTGCCAAGAGGGAACTAAAAAGTCTACTAAAGGACGTAGAGGAATTGAGAACCTTGAAGGCTTCAAGCCAAGCAAAGCCATAGAATCATTTGTGTGGGACTCTACAAGGAGTGCAGAAGAAGGTTGAGAACAGTCTAAGTCTTGAGAATAAATTGTGCTAAGTGTGCAAGAAGGTCGAGGACTTGCCAAAGTCCGAAAGACCATGAAATCATCCATCGTTAGGAGGAGACAGGTGGCAGAATATCAAGAGATCTGAGACTTGGAGTTGTGGGAGGTTTTCCAAGAGAAAATAGAGATCTTCGCGAAGTCGTGAAGAGTGGTTTGAATCCATATCGTTGGATCTGTGGGGGATGTGTGGAAGTGATCCACACCTTTTAGAGGAGCAATATTTTGGGAGATATCAGAGGAGGATATTGAGAGACTCCTGAAGGCCAGGGTCTGAAGAGATCGTAGCCATTGATCAGAAGGAAAGACAGGGACTGTTGATCCTTGCGATGTTTGAGTTCACCAATTCAGATTTCAAGAACGTAAGATTTGGTTGTCGTGGAAAGAGCCGAAGACCGAAGATGAAGCATTGTTGTGGTTGAGCCCCAGGACATAGCCTAAAGTCATGTGATATAAAGGGCCTGGAACAAAGAGTGAGTGTCACCACCAAATTTCGTCGAAGGGACAAGAAGAGTGTTGCGGGGTTAAGAGGACCCATACTTTGGAGAAACAAGGACCTGTGATATATTTTTTCAAGTTCCAGTAGGGAGCCGAAGAGTCAATCCAACTCAGGTGTTTGAAAATGATCCTAGACTGGGAGGTCAAGAAACCTCGAAGGAGAGAAGGGGGTTGGGGTCTGCGCCAAATGCTCATCATCATGTCCTCCTTTCTTGTAATGCTTGCAAGGGAGATTCTCTTCCTCCACTGTCATTTAATTTTCTTTCTTCCCATTCCATTTTCTTTTTCCATCCTTCTTTGAAGATGATTCCCCTGATACACTAACTCCTGTTTTTCATGCTTCAGTATACGTTGCTTGGATAGATACCTCATCAAGATTAGTAGGTCCAAACATAAATACAGTATTACGAATATAAGAAGGAAAACTTCCTATGTACTTCATAAGAGTTTCTTGTGTAGTCAATGCAACATCTAACCTCAAAGCCATATTATGAAATTCATCTTTTTATTCCTTCATTGACTATCCTTTTCTTAACTTAAGACTTTTCCATTCAATTAAATCCTTTTCCTTATATTTGAATGGATAGAACTGTTTTCTAAGTGCGGAAACAAAATCATGCCATGATGAAAAAATATTACCAACCTGCTAATTTCCATGTTGCATTGTACTTTGTCACCAGAAGAGAGTTGTGCCTTCAATACGAAGCGATCCCAATATGATTTTGGTTTCCTCATCTTTGATTTGTTACACATTACAATATACCTCCATATGTCTAACCAAGTTATCAAGTTTCTCATCATTAACTTCACCATGATACATAGGCAAAACAAATTTTACATCAAGTTTAAGTAATGGCATATTAGGATTATGTTTATGGGAATGCTTCCTTACAATATAATTTGAACTTGTACTTGAAGAAGAAGAAGATGATGGAGATGAAGGAGCTGAAGGAGGATTTTTAGGAGGGTCCTCTCCTTCTTCACTTTTTTCTTGCTTTGAAGATTCCTCTTGAAAAGGTATCTTCCATTCCAAGTAATCATCATACAACACTTTTACCATCTCTGACATGGAAAAGAAAGTATTTTGAAATTCTCTTTCATTTTGAGAAACTCTTTCTTCTAATGCAATCTACTCACTTTGATATGTCCTCTTTCTTGATCCAATCTTCGGATATCCTTATACAAGCTCGCTTTCACCACGACTTAGCTTTTCCCTGGTAATCAWKCAAACTCAAACAACCAACTRTCAACCTGCTCTGATACCACGTGATCCGTAATTGATATTTTAAAAACTATGGTTAAGTTTATGCATGAGTTGATTTACCATTTAGTAATTAAGAGAAGAATATTAATGAAAGAATGTTGAATCCATATAAGAAGTAAAAACAACAAACCATAACACCAAGGTTGTTAACAGAGTTCRGCACAATGTTTCCTACRTCTCCRGGCCTTTGTCTCAGTGGGTATGGGTAAGGCTTCTTATTAATCTTCAATGATTTAAGAATACAAAAGAAAGGCTTACATAACATCTCTTCAAATCACCTTTTAGATATGCAACTTCTAGACATAAACAGACATCACCATTGGATAGAACAATAAATTATGATATTTTTGAGTATAAAGTTGACTATGCTTGGATCAACATCTTGGGATATGGAGGCATTTTTCTTTTCGGCTACTCGGATGCAGAAACATAAGCCATATTTGGACTCCCCTTGAAATTCTGCAACTTTTGAGTATAAAGTCGACCTGCTTTTGAGCAGTCCCTCAGCACCTCCCTAGGCACGAATCCCAATGTTGCACCCTATCAGATCCATACAGTGTCTATTTGTGTTCCATAAAAACTATTTTTTCTCGATTTACGTGACCAACTAAATAATCCAAACTCCCCCAGATTTAGTGACAATTTTCCAGATTTAGTGAGATTCCTTCAGATTTGGAGGACCTCTTCCAGATTTGGTGGAATCATCAGATTTGGAGGAATCCTCCATATTTGGCCTTCCAAAAGGTGCCACGTGGTGCCTGCTCATTGGGCCATGTGTCACCTTGCCATTGGCCCAAGCCATGTCACCCTACATAGTCATCTGCTACATGTCATCCATACGTTTTCTACATCATCGTAAGATCCTACCACGCATCATTCGTATGGCTACCACATCATCGTACGACCCTCCCACATGTCATTTGTATGACTTCCATGTCTTCATATGACCCTGTCACATGTCATTTGTATAGTTGCCACATCATCGTATGACCTTGCCACGTGTCATTTGTACAACTGCCACATCATCATAAGACCCTGTCATGTTTCATCTATATGGGATACCACATCATCATACGTATTGTCATATGTCATTCCGTACAGTCCACATCATCTCCACATCGGCACCAAAAAATTCCTGCCACGTGTTATCTCCTAGTGCTTCCACGTCACCCTAATGATGTCATCATAATGTACTTCTGACGTCATTTGTTGACTTTGAATTTGACTCTTTTACATGTTTGACTTGAACTCCAGATCATGATAACGTTTGCATATAGTGTCCATTTTCAGAAAATAATATATGGTCGAAATTCACACGACAATCCTTACGCAATGGCATTGGTTTCATCTGATTCTGAGAACTTTGATTTTTAGGCCTTTTTGGATCCATTTTGGATCACTGAGTTTTATTATTAATTCCTTTTTCTATCAGTTCATCTCTGGAATGAGTATTTAGGAACTTAATCATATGACCAACTATCTGAAGAATGTTTCCCAAATCTAGAAAAACGTGTCGCATAACTTTTTCAACTTCATCTATTAATGTCTTTTTCTCATCTACAACTTTGAAGTATTCCCATATTTTACCTATTTATGTTATAATTCGATCTCAGATTAGATGTCTTTCTCTAATTAGATAAGCTTTACCTGCCTTTGTTTGCTTCAGTTGCTCAATTTCTACCAATAGATTGGATTTTATCTTTTGATATTCACTGATTACTTTATCTTTGTCTTTGGCCTGAGATTGTAAAGTCTCAATTGTTTTCTTTAGTTTCTAAATATCAACTCCTTTTTCATTAATCGCTGATAAAGATTTGGACAGTTCAACTGAAAAAATATCTTGGTTGAGATGATGAGTTTCCTCTCTTTAAGAGTTCAATTTTTCTTTCATAATTTTCCAATTGGTCTTTCATCTGGTCCATTTTCCCGATCAATGTATCTTTTTCTTGTTACCTAGCTTGTAACTCAGGTGTTTGCACATGATCTACACCAAGGATTTTGAGTTTTTTTCTTTAATACTTAAATTTATTTTTCCCTTGTGGAAATTAAATCTTGTACAGATGATGCATCCTTTGGATCTACCCCCAGGTCTATCACCCATTGTTCTATCTCTCTAATCTTGTTCTTTTTTATTTCATTTGTTATTTTTTCATAATTAAGCTTACCTGCAATTTTTTCCTTCATTATCTATAACTTCTTCATCCCTAAAGTAGTTGTCACGATGTATCTACTGACCATCTCACCTGTTTGTTTGTGTAATTCCATTTTATCAATGGGATTGAGGGAATTCGAGTTTAGAGTGATATCAATTCTCTTATTTTCTTTTGTGTCCAATACTGATATTATCAATTTCCCATTTTCAAAATCCATAGCAGAAAGCATTTTGGTATGTGAAATTTCAGGGTCATACATTTTGGGGAAAATATCCTTTTTTAAATTCTACTCCTTTCTCTTTGATTTCCATAAACCTCTTGAAAGGTTCACAATAAATTTTCATGGACTAAACATCAGAATGGTTATATAAGTGTTCTTTGAGTTTTGGCACCACCTCAATAATCATTGGTTTCTATGTTTTGGAAGACTCTGCTTTAGGCTACAGGTCTGGATCTTCTTCTTCTGTTAATCCTCTAATTTTTTAGTTTCTTTGCAACACTAGACTCTAAATCTATCATTGATTCTGTTGACCCTGGCATCTTCCTTCTGTATGTCTTTTGAAAATGTAAAGGAGATGGTGTAGCTCGAATGGAAGTATGGTGTGACACTGGTTTGGCCTACTATGTTGAAACTTGGTGTTGTTGTTCCTTCAATATTCTTTGCACATCCTACCAACTTTCAATATTTGCTAGCTTCTCAATATCTGGCTTTGATTTATGTGGACAGGGAAGTAAACCATATTTATTCCTTTTGGTTGTAGTTACACCATGAGGATCATAATTCCAAGTTTCTGCAAGCTTAAGACCTATTTCCTTTAGACGTTCATTTGCTTCCTGCAATGTTGACTTATCTTTGACAATAAAAGGGCCTACTTCTTTCTTCAATTTGAAAGAAGACTCTCAAGGTAAGGAACTTATGAAGTAGGTAAGGTTGTATTTCAGATCTATATACCCTGATCACAATATGATTTCCAGATAAAAACTAGTCACTTGTTCTCTTATCTTGGCTTAATTGCAACATTCTTTGAATTTAGGGAAAATTATAGGAGGGGAATGTAAACATATGATTTCATAGGCTTGAGACATGAAGATATTTACAAATTCATACAACTAATGATTATATATTTTGTTTATAATGATTGAATTCCAATGAATGACTGAGTTTGGGTTACCCATTCCATCCTCTATCTAGAACTGCAGGTGTTGAAATATTAAAGATTGATAATACAGGAATAAGTGAACCAAATATGACTGATATCTAAAATAGTGAGTATTTGGAAATTGCATTAATTGAATATTCATGTTATTGGATAAGAATATGGAATAATTAAACTTGGTTAATGGCTTAAGGGTAGTAGTACACATTGAAGCCATAATACCAAAAATATATGAATCAATGGTTTCATCACTATCGTAAC
The DNA here is from genome assembly GCA_032191745.1 of Picea mariana. Classification (NCBI taxonomy): domain Eukaryota; kingdom Viridiplantae; phylum Streptophyta; class Pinopsida; order Pinales; family Pinaceae; genus Picea; species Picea mariana. Next base: position 207,094 of record JASDQU010103191.1, on the reverse strand, counting down.
CTACGATGGAGACAATTATGGAAATTATTTGTCTAGATACATGAGGAAAAATATCACTCAAAATGTTGATGTCAATTGGTGATGGAATCAAATCTCTGCATAAATATTCCTGTAGCAAGGTAATACTATATTGAGAATTAAGAGTTAAATATTGATTGTTAATATTTGTTATGTATAACTCTTCAACTTCTAGATTTGAAGATAATTTCAGCATGTCAAGGATTGGCTGTCAATCAATAGTACAAAGCACATAACCATCTTTAGTGACGATACTTCTTTTACTAGAGTTATAGGAAGAAACGCACCAAGAAACAAATTCAGGACAAATTTATCTAGAGTGGACTCCTAGACATGGTAATGATCAACAAAATTGCTAAAGTTCTCTAAAGAAGTTGTGTGAAGTTCTAGAAGGTCAAATTAAAGCCTCTGGTCAAAAGTAGATTTATAATTGTTGAGAAACCATGTGATTTCTACCCTAATTAGGGGTTTATTCTTTTGACTGGCTTGTTTGTTCAGAATCCATACTAAAATAGGATAAAAATGAGACAAATATTAGAAGAAATTACCGATTAAATTTGGTATATGGAGGAAGATATAACTGGAAAACCTTCATCAGACAAATTTGGAGTCGAGAGCAATCAAATTTTTACCTTTTACAATAGAATAACAATGAATTAAAACAAAAATTCCTTTGTCATTTTACTCTAGATACGTGGCAGCTTTCCATTCATTTTTGCATTTGGTAGAGCGGATCTGAAATGGTCTCAAGGAAAAATGCAATAGAATGTGCATTTGACACATGGCATGTACAGATTTAGCTAAATGTAGCTTTGCGTCCGTGATCCATCGTTTTACCCCGTGCATTTTGAAACATAAAAAGTGTATCGTCCATTGATTTAATATTGATCATGCCTGATCATTGATCTGACCTACAAACAAACCAAAATTTCTTAATAAATAAAAATTAAACTATAACGCAAATAAAGATATATAATATAACTAATAATATTAATATAAGCTATATTTATTTGCAATCAATAAAATACCTTATCTACTATATTAATTATCAAAATAAAACCCTTACTAACAAAACTAACATTAAATACATTAAACTAAATCAAATTTGATCAAAATGGTAACTATACAATAAAATCTAATCTAATTTTTTTATATATAAAACATTACTTTACAGAAAAGAAAGGATAAATTAAACTATAAAATTAATACTAAAGTAAAATTTTAAACTGGGAAAAACTGATTACATATAGTTTAAGATCAAAAAGCTAAAAATTTTGAATTCTACCTAGAATTTAACCTATGTTACAACAGATAGTTGGTCAGCTTAACAGATAGTTGGTCAGCTCTAGAAGCTTCCTTTATGAGATAGTGGGGTGAGAAAAGGAATAGCCTATACTACCTGAATGCATTTGGATCACTCAAGAAAAGGGCTGATGAAAATGTTGACAATTTTAATAGGAGGTTTAATAAGCTCTACAACAAGATCCAAAAATAAATCCATCACAACCAGCAACCAAAGTGACATATGTTGGGGCATTTGATGTTGATTTTTCCATCACTCTGAGATAAAGAAGATTCCCAAACCTGATAGTAATGTAAGAGGATTCAATAAACATATAAGGAACCATGATTTCATTAGGAAATATGAAGAAAAAACATGATCAAGAAAAAAATAAAAAGGTCAGGGAAGACTGTGGCACTTCTGATCCAAGTAGAGAACCCCAAGAAGCAAAGATAAACAAGATGTCTAGATTGATCAAGAATCTGACAAACAAAATGTCCAAATTTGAGATAGAATGTAACAATACAAATAGAGTCCCACAAGAGGGATACATAAGGAATCCTAACCCTAATCAGATCAATATACCTCCTAATACACAACTCATAGAAGGGAGAGAAGAAATTAAAAGCAACCCATTCATCCCTCTGTAAAAACCAACAATGAGAATAACTTTATTGAAGAATTATTGGATGAGAGCTATGATTAATATACAGAAGACATCCACCTACTTCAATATGATAATGACACCTTACATCTAACTCAAGATGACTATGAAGGGTCACTAAATCCTAAGAAATTTGTGCTTGATGCTCAACACCTTAAAGGAGATTTATCCTCAGTTCAGTACAATTTTTTTTTTTATGCACTATAGGTTTTGATGCATAAGAAGTATGATCTCGAGCCTCAACAGAAGGAAGTCATTGCAAATAGTCAACCTCAGGCTAATAAATCAGGTCCAAATTTGTCCAAAGATAAAGCTAAAGAAGTGTTATACATCCCTAATGTAGATGAAGTTATGAAGCCTGTAAAAAAGGAAAATGAAACTAAATAATTTGAGGAATTAGTTTCACCTTTCAATATTGAATGGGAGTTGTCCAAGATAAAGATTCTTGTGCCTTTGGTGGAGCTAGCTAAAAACCCCTCATATCATAAACATATTGAGAAAATGATGTAGGGTAAGGGATAAGAAAATCCTCATGATACTTTGAATGTACAAGATGAGTCCCCTACCATATTTTTTGGTCCTCATATTGATGACAAAGAGGAATATGTGGCACCCGTCTATGTGACCTGAAATATTCATGATAAGATGTTTCACAATTGTATTCTCAATTATGGATCATCACACAATCCTATGCCCAAAGTAGTCATGGAAAATTTGGGGTTATAAATAACTAGGCCATATCATGACCTCTATTCGTTTGATGCTAGAAGAGTGAAGTGTTACGGGATGTTTAAAGACATGGTTTTTACCTTGGGCCAACTTCTTGTTAAGAGCATTATTATGAACGTGATGGTGGATGATGTACCAGCCAATAATGGCATGCTATTGTCCAAAACATGGGCACGAAAATTGGGAGGCACTACATAGTTGGATATGACTTATGCCACTGTACTATTTTTGGAGGCGAAATCAGAAGGAAAAAGTTCTCTTATGTGGTCGATGATTAGAACAATCATGTGAATCATCCCATATATGTTGTTGATGAAGTGACGAGCTATTGTATCTTATCTATAAATGAGTGATACAATAAAACCCTAATGTTGGAAGATCCTCTTGTAATCCTTGTGGAAGAAGTGGATAGTATATGGAAATTATTTTTTGAGGGAGCATGCTCAAAAGAAGGAGTTGGGGTTGGCGTAGTACTCATCTCTCCTACCAAAAATTAAGTTCATTTGTCCCACAAACTTGATTTCGAGGCCACAAATAATGTAGTTGAATATGAGGCCTTTATCTTGGGCCTAGAGGCAACAACAAATATGCAAATCACCAAGCTAGTGGTATTTTGAGATTCAGAGCTAGTTGTGCAGCAAGTAAGGAGTTCTTATAAAACAAGGCATCCAAGAATGAGGGCATACATAAATCAAGTATGGGATATAATTGATAATTTTTATGTAGCTTTCAATATTTCTACTATTTTTAGAGAGTTTAATCAACCAATTGATTCCTTAGAAATAACTACCAGTACCTTTAAAGTACTAGCTACCCCTCAATTTAAATATGAGATTGAGATGAGATACAAGCCTTCCATTCATGATAATCTCAAATACTAGTAAGTTTTTTAAGATGATCATCATATCAAAAAATTAATGGAAGTGAAATATGAGTTTGAAAATACTCATATTGATTCAGATCATGAAGAAGACACAAAACAAGAGATTGGGGATGAGGCTGAAGAGATCCCTAAATTTACAAATTACATGGATGAGCATAAAGTCTTGCAGCTTAAGAATAACATTATCCCCAAAGGGTTGGTTCCTTTAGAGAACTTGTTTGATAGAAATTATGTACCTATCAAACCATATATTCTCCCAAAATATGATAGCATTGAGGAATATAATATTGGGACTAAAAAAAGATCCTAAATATATTACAATGTCCAAAAGTATTCTTGATGATCATAGGGAAGAGTATTTGTAGCTGTTCAAAGAATACATGGATGTATTTTCATAGAGATACAAGGACCTAAAAACTTATGATACCAGTATCATCCAAATATCAAATACCCCTGAATCCTAGTACTAATCCTTTCAAGTAGAAGCTCAGGCAAGTTAATCCTCTTTTTTTCCCTACCATTGAGAAAGATGTGAGAAAATTATTAGATTCCCATATTATTATTCCCTTAAGGTACTCTAAATGGCTTGCTAATTTACTTCTGGTGAGAAATAAGAGTGGGGAAATAAGGTTATGTGTCGACTTCAAGAACCTAAACAAATTCTCATTAAAAGATAACTACCCCCTACCCAATATGGACCATATACTATAGAAAGTGGTGGGGAGAAATAGGATATCCATGATGGATGGTTTTTTAGGATACAACCAAGTGGCCATGCACCTATATGATAGAGAGAAGACAACCTTCAAAACACCATAGGGCACTTTCATGCATGAAAAAATGCCTTTTCGTCTGATAAATACAGGAACAACATTTCATAGAGCTATGGAAATTTCATTTGTTGGTGAGAGAGACAAGTTCAATTTCATATACCTTGATTACATGACTTTTTTATCCAATATAGATGAAGATCACATCAAACATTTAAGGAAAACCTTTGTGAAGTGTAGGAAGTTTGGGTTTTTCTTGAATCCCATAAAGTCTTATTTTTATATGTAATTAGGAAGGAAAGATTCTTGGCCATATAGTATCCAAAGAAGGGGTGAAGATAGATTTAGAAAGGATGGAGGTAATCAAACAAATTGTTTATCCTAGGAACAAGAAAGAAGTTCAATATTTCCTAGACAAAGAAAATAACCGTCTAAAAGCTAATCAATTCTCTATACTACCCCAAACATACCAAAACTAATATAAAGAAAGAAAAGAGAAAGGAGATCAGGTAACTATACCTCTAATCCCACGTCTGGCGATGATCTCCTCACTCTTGGAAGTTCCACTGACTGCATGTCTCCTCCCATGGCTGACCTACATCCAAAGATAGGAAAACAAAGAACTACAAGCATGCTATTCCATATATAAGTTAGGGTTAGATGTTAGAATTTCAAACATAAATCAATAAAAGTACTTAAGACACCATCATTTGGGACATGAAAATGTGATTCTTTTATTCATAATACAAATATTATACCTTACAATCTGAGTTGGCTACCGTTCCGTGAACCTGGTCTGGGCTCCTCTTTACCATGATCCAAGTGCACCTTGTATGAAGTTATTCTATCAACCTTGTGATCTCTTTTATGGAATGGAATGGGCTGAATGGAGGAATAAGGGGTTGATGAGGGTATGCTAAGGCAATTTCTCACAAAAGGAAACAATATATTGGGTAAGGAGGGGAAATGAAAACGGGTAGAGTTTCACTGTTCTTATGGTTAGGTATGAAATGAGACCCCAACACCTCCTTTTATATGCCAAAAGTATGGTTTTTTTTTGGGTGACCGGATATTACAAGTAGATTAGTTGGGAAACCTCCAATAGCCCGTGAATTTCAACGAATTCCTTTCAACTTTCTTTTTTTTGAAACTTTTGCAAGCATACATGGGTTGTAATGATGAAAAATGCGTATGTACAATAGATGTAGTGGTGCAACAGGTGTATTTACATGGGATGTAATGGTGCAGGGTACGTACATCTTCCAACAAATGGTTTTTTAAGAAGAGCTTCTCAGTAGTGCTTTGGAAAAAAATGCAAGTAAGATGGCTGTTCAAGGATAAATTCGTGAGTGCGGACACAGACCAATCTCCACAGATCCACCTGGATCTGGAACAAACCGTGACAGAATACTACTCTTTCCCTAGTTCTAAAGTGTTGAATGGACAAGAGAGGAAGGATGATATACTTACTTGTGAAAGCTCTCCTT
>JASDQU010103191.1:156452-175803 GCA_032191745.1 Picea mariana | reverse complement strand
CCAGGTTTCTACAAATTCAAATGGTTAAGAATGAAACAATTGTTGTTCCTTTTTGTGCACCTGTTGTTCCTTTGAATGGAACAATTGTTGTTCCTTTTATGTGCCTGTTGTTCCTTTGAATGAAACAATTGGTGTTCCTTTTGCGCGCCTGTTGTTCCTTTGAATGGAACAATTGTTGTTCATTTTGCATGCCTGTTGTTCCTTTGAATGGAACAATTGTTGTTCCTTTTGCGTGCCTGTTGTTCCTTTGAATAGAACAATTGTTGTTCCTTTGAACGGAACAATTGTTGTTCTTTTTTTGCACACCTATTGTTCATTTTGTCGTTTCTTCCTTTTGATAAAATGTTAATCCTTTCCTTTGGGGTACAACTTTCACCAAAATAATTTTCACCAGCATTATTTCTAACGATCTATCATTATTTTGTGGACTATCTCCCATACCTTATCAAATTGCTTTTTGGATCACTTCCTTGGAAATATCTTAAACCTTGTTCATAACCTGTAACCACCATAATTCATTTCTTTTCCCTTATACATTACACTTAAATGATACCTCGCGTTTATAATTAATAAGGAATCTGCGGCACACTTTTACTTGGCATCCTTACACTTCTTTATGCCATCCCTTACTCTTAAGGAGTAGATGAGCCTCCCTTCATACTTTCAAAAAAAAAAATATATATATATATATATATAGTAAATCAATAAAACTTCTTTCTTTTCCCACAAAGAATAGGGGGTCTCATCACGATCCAGCCTACCACAATCATAGGATAATAACCTAAAGGACATTCCAACTATGGCTACCACACCAGGGAAATGGCCTTGGACATTCTCTTTTGTCAAAGGACAAGAGGTCTCATCATGAGCCGGCTTGTTCACTTAAGTTACACTCTAGTGAGTGGAATTATCATCATCTGGATACCAAACCAGGATAATGGTCTTTTTCGGAAAAACTTAAAAACTTTTAAAATATATATATAATCAATAAAATTTATTTCTTTTTCCACAAAGAATAGGGGGTCTCATCACGAGCCAGCCTACCATGATCATAGGATAATAACCTAAGTGGCATTCCCACTATGGCTACCACACCAGGGCAATGGCCTTTGACATTCTCTTTTTTCAAAGGACAAGAGGTCTCATCACGAGCCGTCTTGTTCACTTAAGTTACAATCTAGTGAGTGGCATTATCACTATGGCTACCAAACCAGGATAATGGTCTTTTTGGAAAAGACGATTCAAACATGTATCAAGGATACAGGCTCATCTTAGGGTTAAAAGGCAACCCTGTCGAGGCTATGGACGCCTGCTAGCAACAGTGGCTCTGTCTATGGTATGGAAGTTACCTTAAACACCAAGTTTTTGCGTCTCTCTAGATTTCCTTCACTCAATAACGAGGCTATCATTTCGATTGTATTCAATAACATGGAAAAGTAACAACATTATGATATGTGGGATATTATTTAACTGAACAAATTTAATTTATTCGGCACGTGTATCCTTAAAGAATTCTTTTAACATTTAATGATTACCGTTAAATATGTTGTTCAAACATAAATCATTAATCCCCATTGGCAGTCATCGTACAATCATTACTTTTCATCATCAATACCTGCAATCATTACTCTTCCCTACACTGACGGTTGAGGTCGACCTTTCTATTAATGCGGGGAGTGGACGCTCGACACGCTTCTCGATGCAGATAGTAATGATTGTAATAAATACATTCATTTCAATACATTTGTTGTCTCTGATATTTTCTATTCTCGATAATTTTTCCTTCAAGCTGGTCTAACCACATCTGCTACCAGGAACGATAGTCGTCCATATTTTCTCACAAAATGGGTGGCAGAGGTATGTGCAGGGAACCCACTTTACTAAATCTTACAAACAAAGTGAGATACATCCTACATCAGCTTGGGTGGATGGAGTACTTCAACTGGCTGCAAGGATATGACATGAATGTCACGCTTGAATTATTTCAGAATCTGCAGGGGGGAAACTCTATGGTGCGGGGCATACAAATCTCAGTGACCCCAAAAATATTAGCAGAGGTCACAGGCCTCCCTAACATGGGAATTCAGTGCACAGGATGATACACATCATTGAAGGAAGTTGTTGAAACCTTCACAGACCCTGAGGAAGAATTGGATAAGAAAGGAAAGGGACTCAACCCCAGTACCCTCAAAGAACCATGGAAGGAAATTGCAGGGGTAATTCAGCAGTACATCACTTGTGATGGACGATATGACGTAATTCGACGTCGCCACCTCAAATTGTTGGCAGATTTAAAACAACGGTTAGTACTTAATCTACCTTTCTTTCTAAATTCCATATTACATGAGGTTTCCCTGAGAACACAAATATCCAAGGACCCTGTTACTGTTATCAGCCACCATAGATTAGTTAAACTGATAACAATTAAAGCACTGAGTCAAACTCAATTGACCTAGGATAACTTGATTGAGACCAATAGACCTCCACAACTAGAGCAGCCTGAATTATGCCATGAAGAACCACCATAGGAAATCAAAGATAGACAGGCAGAGGAGACTACTACCCAAAGAGAAACCCCATCTCCTCAAACTAAAGCTGAGGTAGACCCTACCCAAATCACAGAGACCCAGACCTCACAAACACAGGCATTAACAAAAAAGAGGAAGAGAGAAACAACTGCCCCTACAACCATCATTCAGACAAGGAGAAGAACCAGACGAATCCAGGAAACAACTAAAGCAATTCAGGATACAACAAAATAGCCTGAAGAACTTCAGAATTCTATAGAACAGTCTCCACGCGAGAATGCTCAAGGAATTAGGCAAGAAGAACAGACCTCACAAAGGAATGATCAGGAAGACACCCAACCGACATTAGCACATCTAACAGAACAATTTTTGAAGAGCTATGAGGAAGAAATATCCCAAGTTTTGGGAAGCTTGGGAACCTCAATTGACAGAGGCGCAAATAATCCAGAAAAATGCCCAGAACAACCATCCTCTTCAAAACCAGTTGAAGATTTTCCTAATATTGAAATGTCTTTTCCTGAGGATAGAGCACAGGAAGAACCCCATTTTGAAACAAGAAGCCCTCTTGGACAGACAGAACAGTTGGAAGGAACAGAGGAACAACCATCGGCTGAACAGAATGAATAAGTCCTTGAGACCTCTCATAAACAACAATTAGACAAGAGCCATAAGAAAATTAGAAAGTTAAAAAAAGAAAATAAACTATTGAAGAAAAAGGCTAAGAAGGTTGAAGTATTAAAGCAGAAGGTAGTTAAACTCAAGGAAATTATTAAGGAATTGAGAAAATAGTTAGGACAGGCGAATAAAGCCCACAGAATAAAGAAGAACAAAAGGGCCAAAGTACAAGGAAGAAACCCTCTTCCTAAAGAAGCAGTCAGTACAAATTCTGTAGGGATACAGACAAACCCTGAAGAAATAGTAGTGGAAGAAACAGTAGCTTAGAATGAGGAAGCACCTCCTTTAGAAACACAGGAAAATGTGATAGCTACAGAAGCAATTGATGTTGAGGTGTATATAGTTGAACTCCTTGAGTAGAATGCTACCATCAGGAGATTGGAGGAAGAATTGATGCAGTCTCAACAAACCCTGGTTCAAAACAGAAATGAGTTACTGACTATGGCAGAAGACCAAGCACTCCAGTCCCAGAAACAGAGTGTTATTGTGGACAGGTTGGAAGCAGAGCTAACACAGGTCCAGCAAGGATTAACTCAATCCAGGGAAGAGATGGGCGCTATGGAAGAATACCAAGCATCCCAATCTCAAGCATAGGGTGTCACCATCGATAGACTAAAGGCAGAGTTGGAACAAGCCTAGCAATCATTGGCTCAACACCAAGATGAAATGGTAACTAGAACTGAATACCAAAAGATTGTTAAAGAATTGAAGGACATGACAGCAACAGAGGGTGAGACCTATGCTGCACTCACCAGAGCCCAAGAGAGGATCAAAAGGTGCAAACCCAATTAGAAAAATCTTTGAAGCAAATCAAGGAAATATGTGATGTCTACTCTGATGCTATTAATTGCAGAGCCCCTGCCACCAATTACGCTTTATTCTTGTTGAAACGATATTTGTTATTGAGAGTGAAGGCCATCAGAGCGGGAAAACCTATTTCTTTTGCCACTATACCTGAGTTTATTTCATGTTTCAGAGAGCAAGATGAAAAGGTACAATACTTTTTGTGTGAATTGTACTTTCATAATTTCATTCTGGAAGAAAAAAGGGAAGATAACCCTGGCCCATTCATAGGTGATATACAGTTTCAGGCATTTCTGTCATTTACTCAAAACCAAGTCAGATGGGGTAAAGCTCATAAAACCTTCCTAAAAAGAGAAGCTGGGCTAGATCTTTGGGTTAAGGGGGAACCTCCAAATTCCTTTCCATCCATTATGCGACATAAAACCTTTATGAAAAGAAAAGGGGTCGTAGACTCCTTGGCCCCCATCCATCTACAGGTCATACGTTCAGGTATCACTCGCTTTAGGGAGCTTAAGGAGGAAGCTCTTGCTGCTTCTAAAATGAGATGGGATGCCTCCTCCGGTGAAGTAAAGAGTAGGGAGCCCTTTGGGTATAGGAATTTCTTTGTAGCTACCTTCAGAATAGAGAGGTATTCTAGATTTCTCCAAGAGGAAGGGCCTGCTTGGATTGGGTGCAGATATGATCCCCCTATCATCTCGTTCCCTCTAGAAAATTACCAAAAATATTATAAAATTAATAAGAAGAGGGAATATGCTGATTTTCGAGAACTCAAAAGAGGCAATGGGTTCAGAAGGCCTGGTGAACCAACCTTTCCATCTTACAACATTACTGCTTTACATGTAAAATCTCATCTTGCATGAGGACATGCAAGAAGGTAAGTTGGGGGGTATGTTAGGTTATGAAAAAGGTATAAATATCTTCCTTTTTCCCACATTTCATGATATCATCTTGATTGAATTTTCGGTTATTTAGAAGCAAATAGGATAGAAAATGAATAATATACTCTTTAGTGTTGTTGTTGGAAATTAGATGACATAGATCCTAAATATGATTGGAATTGTCTAGTTTTATTGCATGATTGGTTAAATATTGTCAAACCCAAGATAGCAAGGGGAATCTTGAAGATGCGCAAGCTATAGGAGGTTGAAGACTTTATGGCACAAAGTAGTTTTAAAGATAATTGAGTTACTTATTGTAATAGTAAAGCAATCCTGAGGATCTCTTGATCCTCGGGATAGTTTAATTTACCCAGATTATTGTAACATATAAGGGGAAAATAGATCTGGAAAGAGGGAGAGAGAATTGCACTCAAGAATTGAGAATATAGAATTGCTATGCGTTAGCAATTTTTGAAAAATGTTGTACCAGCTCTGAAATCAATAGAAGCCTCGAGTGGTTTTACCATTTTTATATACTGAGTTTCAAATAGCAGTGCTTCTAAGGACCGAGGGCCCAGTCTGAAGGAGCTACTGCTCGATCTGTAATTGTATCAGTTCAAATTATGTTTTGTGATTCGATTCTCTTTTATAGCAGTTAATGAACACATAAGTGTGTTTATGATTTCATGTCAATTGCAAGAAATAGATATTCCCTGAAGCATTAAATGATTGTCGATACCAATTCCTATTACTGAGATTTGATGCGTGACAGTTCCTCATAAGTTCACATTGTTGTTCCTTTTACTTTGGTTACATTTGTCGTTCCTTTTACTTAGGTTACATTTGTTGTTCCTTTCCGCTAGAATATAGTTGTTGTTCCTTTCAATAGAAATACGATTGTTGTCTCTTTTCAGTTAGATTACAGTCTCTGTTACTTTCCATAGATAGAGTAATTCGCATTTTTCTTTTCTGCAATTTGATTCATAATGATAGTCATTTTTGCAAGTATTTATCTAGATTCAATTACTGCTCTTAAAATAAATTCAATAGATTAGTTAGTTTCTTTCCTTTTGCACAAGCTTTAGATTTCAATTCTTAGAATCTTTAATGAATGTTTGAGGAACTTGATTGTTGATAAACTCATATTTGCTTTCACTACATGATTTTAGCCTCTATGAGCTATCTGCATAGACTTTGTCGATATTCTTTAAGATAAAAGACGAATCCTCGGGTTGAGAAATTAATGTTAAACTAAAGTTGTTTTTAGACATATTTAGAGCCCAACAAGGGTTTCACTCTGTTTATCCTTATTTCTCGCTTCCTCACAGTTATGGGTAACCATACCCAGTCGTATTCGTGCTTCTTATGGTTGTTGTGTATTTTTTCAAACTACCTCTCGGTCACTATGTATTTTCCAAAGACCTGGTCGTGGGTTATCCACCTGGTCGTGGGATTATTTTTGTGGTATTTGCATCAACGTATCTCAGAAGCTGGTTATAGGGTGGAAATTATGCCAATATGTATACTTTATGGTGGTTTGGTGATATAATTTATGCGTCGGGCCAAAATTCCCACATGCATTGTTATCCATTGATTCAGTCTTCGAATTACACAAGGGTTATGCCTTTGTGTGTTCCGGGTACTCGTTACTGTCCAATCGGAATTCGTTGCTCCTCTGCATTGTTTTCCTACCCTACCCATCATTGAATTATTGCACCATTACACAGATCGAGAGTTCTAATAAGCCTTGTGGTTCCATTGTATTGAAGGGTCTCTGCCTATTGTTGATATGTTCAAACTCCAATCTCTTTGTGCTTTGATGACCGAGCGAACTCTTGATTACTTCTTTTATTCATTGTTACAGAGCCCGATTTTGATAATCCCCAACTATTCGCACTCTTGTCAGGCATCTTTTTGTCTATCATAGATGGGTTGAATGGCTATGGAAGTTGTTTTGAATACTTATATTGAACTCATTTGATTGATTTGGTTGGAAATTTGTGATTGGGGATGAGAATTGATATACAGTCAAGGGGATGCCTATTTTTGGTTACGACAGTTGCATCGACAACCTATTCATTTTTATTTGATTAAATTAATTGATTTGGAATCAGTGATAATGTGCAATCAATGGCTATCTCTTCTCATTATTCTTTCGATTGTTGTATTCTTACAGCGTGGTGTCAATTGTTAGTTGGTGGTTGTTGTGTGTTTTATCAGCCCCGATAGGGATCATGGAAAATTTTGGAAAGTGATGACTGTGATTTCGTTGTTTAGTGTGTATGTATTATGAAGGCATCGTGCATGTTTTATTTAATTGCACCACCAGTGATGAACCTTGAGATTTTTTATTATGGTTGCATTGCAAGTTTTATTGGTTGATATAATAAACGGCATGAAATCGGGCAAGTTTTAAAAAGTCTGTTCAATCTGGAAAAAAGACCTGTGTATATGTTTTATTTGGGAAAACTGTGAATTATGGACAGTGGTTCATATTTTATAGTGATATATGATGGATAGCGATGGAGCAATGTGACTGTGTGTTTCTTTTTATTTTGTTTAAAAGAAAGGAAAATAAATGAAAGAAACCAACTATTCTCTTAACAGGGTTGTTTAAAGGCATAGTGATTCTGAGTATGATTATAGACTGTATTAATTGAGAATTCTAGAACAGATTGGATGTGGGACAGTGAACAGTTTTTTACATACATTAATTGTTTAATTGGTATTGGAATCTTTTGTATTGAATACAAAGTTGTTTTCATGGATTACTTGATTTGTTTTATGAACAATATTATGTTTTTCCCTACCATTCTCTCACTGTTTCACACATTAAGCCCCCTCGCCTTCCCATATTCACTATCCACTCCCTGTTATTAAAATTAAATTATAGTTAAGTTAAAATCTATATTATGACAGCTAAAAGATGGAACAAGGATGAATTACAGTAATTTATTCTTTGATTTAAAATGAAATTGATTGTTTGATGATTTGTTGAGCAGTGTTAGCACATAAATTTGTCAAAACCTTAAGAGTTTGTGGTTTCTACCAAAGTTTGTATCTTTACCTGTCCCTCCCCCTTTTGCAAACCTGATCATAAGTTTTCCCTCTGGACTTGTAGCTTGTCTTCTCTCTGCCTTCATCCATTTGATCGACCTGATTTCCTTGTCAACCTGTCTAGGAAGTATCAGCCCTCAACATTCATGTTCTCTCTTTGGTCAATGTTTCATCTTTTCATCTCTGCCTCTGATCTTTTGTTTTCCCGAGCCCTCAACTGGTCATTCGAGTAAGCCACACAGGCCTCATTCATGAGAACCAGGTGCAACAATTGAAGCAGTCTCATGTCAAATCAAATTAAGTGAGTGAGAAATATCATCTTTCGGCGGTAGAGATCCATCTGGCAGATCAGATCGATAGCCATCAGGTAATTAGGATCATACAGTTGCACCAAGCTTAGTGTCAAGGAGAGGTCTGAAATCGTGATATGATTGGAGTCATTCATTTCGGAAGGATGTGTGGTGCAAGATTAGCATTTCGTGATTTCACGAGATGGAGAATTCAAAATAAGACTCTTTGGAACTCACTAAATGCGAAATCATGAAAATATTGCAATCGTTGATCAAAGGAGAGAGTTGGACCATTGGATCATATTTTTGCGATTTCGTGAGTTGGGAAAGTAGCAAGGTAGATTCTTGAAGACTCGCAACACGCAAAGTCCCAAAATTATCTTGACCATCCATTCCCGAAAGACGTGTGGCACAAGATCAACATGGAGAAAATCGTTTGGGGGGGAAATGAAGTAAGGAGTGTCGACGGCCCAAGGTCCCAAAATTTCGATGTTCATCAGGGTCGTCCGATGCAAAGGGATACATGTCGCCCGATCCATGCAATCACAATTTTTTGGACTCAAGGATTCCAGCAGGGATCACAATGTAAACTCGCGAAATGAAAAATCCTGAAGTGCCTGGGAATTAGGCACACGATCGCATCCCAAGGTCAGATGAAGAGGAGTTGCGCAAAGGATCAAAGTGCTTGAGTTGATCACAAAGGAATATTTGCATGACCTTGAGGTGCCAGAATTGACTCGAAGGAGTCATAAGCTCACCTGGGACATTCATGGCTATAAGGCCTCGCCTCTATATCTATAAAAGTAGTTAATGAAAATGGGGAAGGTGGTTGAAACCTTGTTTCACTACATAAATGGAAAGAATGGAGAATCTGGCCATGGAGGGAAGACTGTCAGTCGAAAGTTTCCCTGTCATGGATTTTTCCTGCAAATCCCATACCGATCTGATCTTTGAGTCAGGCAGAAGAATGCAGGTGCATCCCGAGAGAGTAAGATCCAAATGCCAAGCCTTGAATGCGATGACCATAATGTGCTTCTAGAGGGAGGTAGTAGTTCTGAGTATAAATACTCAGTTTAGATATTTTGTTAAGGTCGATGGTTGAGCTAAGCTCCCGGATTGTAAAGTTTTAATGAAGCCTCTGGTTCTCTGGTTATGTATGGCCATTTGAGACTTCTTGTTTAATGAGAGTCAAAATTCTCATTATCTATTTTTCTTATGATATTGAAGACTCAGGCATGGGTGATCCATTCGAATTGTTGTGACTGTATTGCAATGCATATTTGATTGCAATATTATTATGATGTTTTCAATTTCCTGAAGTTTCGGGTTCAAAAGGATCTTGTATTCAAAGCTTTTCCTCCTTAGCCTTCTAGAAGACCCGATGTTCATAGAAGACTTAGTACATCAAATATTTCAACTGTGCACCTCACAACTCCATTAAGGCGACTCCATTGTTTCATCTATGGCTTCTAGAGGCAGACACATGAGGTCTACTCCACAGCTGCCTCTAGCTAATCCTGAAACTGACCGAGAGAAAATTGTCAGAAGAAGAAAGACCCTTCAAGAAGGTACTTCAACTGTTGAACCATGTATTTCTGATAATTTTCACCATCCTCCTATAGAAAATCCAATAGCTATTCCTCATTTTCCTGCTACACCCTCTATTGGAATTTCTATAAGCTTAAATTTTGGGAGTTTTCCTACTGATTTTCCCTCTCCGAGCTTCACTACTACTCCTCCTGTTAAGGTTGCTACATTTATGGAGAGGTAAACCTCTACTCCCTCAAGTCCTCCATTGTTTTATTTTGTCCCAAGAAACACGCCTCCAATCTCCCCTACTCGAACTCCATCCCCACCTAGTTCTCCTCTAGTTCACATCCCAATGGCAGGTGTTAATACCCCTAGAAATAGAATGGCCGCCATAGTAGATGCTAGATATGCCCCTCTCGTTCTGCCTCAGCCTCTTAATGCCCTACCATCTGGTGGCTACCTTAAGCAACTACCTAAGTTTATAGGAGGGGGAGATATAACTACAGAATAGCACCTTGCATCTTTCTATAGTTTTGTTGATAACTATGTCATAGTAGACGAAGATGTATGGATGAGGCTTTTTGTCCATATCCTTGATGGAGAAGACAGAAAGAGGTTCATAGCCCTAGCTCTTGGATTCATTGCTTGGATTGAGGCTCTAGATGATATCTTCTTGAGACAATGGGGGGATAAAAAATACTTCATGTATTATATCACAGAGTTTGGATCCCTAAAGAGAAAGGAGGGAGAATTTGTCTTTGACTTCTCCAAAAGATTCAACAAAATGATCAATAAGATCCCTACTGAGATAAAGCCTACAAAAGCCTCTTCCAAGATTACCTATGTTAGTTATTTTGACCCTGACTTCTGCCTCTTGTTAAGAGAGAGAAGAGTTACCTCCTTTGATTATATGCAAGATGCAGCCCTGGAAGTAGAATCTAACATATTGACAGTTGACCGACTTAGGATATATACATATTATTTGTCTTATGGATCACATTTTTTATAAATGTATGTATATGTATATGTGTGTGCTTCTCTTTCTATGTGTGTGCAACATGCCAATCTAATATGTGATTAGATAGAGTATCTGTCATTTGATTAAATCTCCTAGGAACATGGATATACGTAATGTAATCAAAGTAACATTCTAAGAGACATACCCTAAGGAAACGTCGGTGCAAAGTAGGATCATAAATGTGGTAAACTCCATTTAAATGGGACACAACCAGTTGATCATCTAGGTAGACCAATAGGTGTGAAATTCCATGTGACAAAGCGTCACAAAGAAACTTTATCACTGCATTGTACTCGGTGACATTGTTTTTGGTGTCACTTAGAAAAATACCTATGGAAGATAGAAACTGGCCTCCAAGTGTGAAAATCACCCAAGCTGTGGAAGAAAGCCTCCGAGTGTGTCGACTAGCATCATCCATGAACCCAAAATACACCTCTGATTCACTTGACATCTGCCACAATGAAAAAGAAGACACAAATAACTACACATCCACACAAAAAAAGACAAAACTTGTATAAGAACTATACATATGTACAAGAATTCACCCAGGTGACCAACCTATGAGTAATACTTCTTGAGATAGAGCCCATTTCTAGGCTCTACCAAGGAATTTCCTTCAAAATCAACCAGATGGTAAGCGCCCTTATTCAAAACCTCTTTCACAATGAACGGTCTTAACCACATGGGTTTGAACTTGCCTGGCCCTAGGGGATATTTGTCTTGATCATAGACCAGGACAAGATTTCCTTCGAAGAAAATACAAGGACAAACAGACCGATCGTACTGACACTTGACTCATTGCTTATGAGTCTCATTGGCCAAGGCAGCATCACGATGTTGCTCATGGAGCTGCTTGAGATATAATAGGGATTCCTCAAGCGATGAAGCGTCTGGAAATAGCTCTACTGCCAGCTTCAAAGAAGGAATCTAACACTCAATAGGTAAGACATCTTCCATCCCGTAAATGAATTGAAAAGGTGAGAAACCAGTGGCAGTCTTCACAGACGTTTGGTAGGCCCATAAATCTGAGTACAACATCAAATGCTAATTCGACTTGGTAGAATTGATATTTCATTGAAGAATATCCTTTAGATACTTATTCACAGCTTCAACCTGACCATTTTCTTGTGGGTAATAAGGTGACGAATTTTCTTGCCTCAACCTAAGCTTTGATGTCAACTCGGTCATCATTTTATTTTGGAAGTGACGGCCATGGGTAGTGAAAATTGCCTTTGGGACGTTGAACCTTGCTACTATCTGATTAAAAATGAAAAGATCCATTGTTTCACCATCATTGTTAAACGTTGGCATAGCCTCGACCCACTTTGTGAAGTAGTCTACTGCTAAGATGATGTAACGATGGCCCCTGGCTGAGGCTGGGTGACATGTAGTGAAATCAATCCCCCAATTGGTGAAAGGACAAACAATAATGACATGAAACATGGGAGCAGGATCTGCCCGCATCTTCTGAGAGAAGATCTGACATGGGTGGCACTTCTTCAGCACTTCAACGCAATCCTTGATGAATGAGGGCCAAAAGTAATCATCACGTAGAATATTTTGGGTTGTTTCCAACCCAAACAAATGACCACCACATGCTCTAGTGTGAAAATCATTCAAAATGATCTCTTCTTCTTCATCGATAATGCCTCGACGAAGAATGAAATCTACACCTCGACGATACAAAGTGTTATCGAGTGTGAGAAAGTTGTGTTCCTGATGGAGAATTTGTCAATGCTCATCGCGAGAAGTAAAAGTGGGTCCCTTCAAAGTCTAGAGATAGACTAGTATATATCCATACCAAGGGTTTGAAGATGCGATAAGAAAAATATATCCTTTGATAGGTGATTCTTTGGGAATAATATCACTAGACTCAACTGGAAGTTTCGAAATAAGTTCTCCAAAGACCGACGACTTTTTTGATTTCGCGGAAACAAAATCCAAGTCAAGTTTATGGAGGATTACAATCCATTTACCAATATTTCCACCAATGACCCGTCGTGTTAACACATATTGGAAAGGGTTCACAATGGCAATGACGATGGTCTTGCGAAGCAAAATGTAATGATGAAACCATTGGACAGCATGCACTGTTGCCAAAGCAAGATTCTCAACGTGAGAATAGTTGAGTTTCGACCCAAACAAGCCTTGGCTAAGGTAATATATAACTTGCTCATTGAGAAAATCATCCTCTTGAACCAAGACCATGCCGATGGTTTTCTGCAACAGCCAGATATAACAAGAAATCTCTGTTATAATTTGGAGGCCGTAGCAAAGGGGAAAATGTCAGAGTGTGTTTCAATGCTCCAAAGGAGCATTGAGTAGCTTTGTTCCAATAGAATGGGACTCCATTTTTCAAGAGATGCATAAACCCTTTAGTGATCTCGGTGTAATTCATGACAAAACACCGAAGAAAGTTTGTTTTTCCCTATAAGCGCTGAAGTTGGGGTATCATGCACAGGGGAGGCAACTGAGCTATCACCTTAACCTTGAGAGGATCGACCATGATCCCCATTTTAGAAACAATGAAACCTAAGATATGACCTAGCGTCACGCAGAAACTCCACTTGTTAGGATTCAATTGAATCTTATAGTAGCGACATCGCTAAAGGACTATTCGAAGATGAGCGAGATGATCAGATCACTTTCGAGACTGTAATTCTATATCATAGAGATAAGCATCGAATATATATCTAAGGTCATGAAAAGAAAACAACATGGCCCGTTGAAAGGTGGATCTAACATTTTTCAGGCCAAAAGGCAACCTACGATATGCGAACATGCCCCAAGGACAAATAAAAGTTGTTTTATGTTGTTCTCCATGTTTGATCTGAATCTGGTTATATCCCAAGAAACCATCATTGAATGAAAATACCTCATATCCAGCGCATTCACCGACGATCTGATCTATGAATGGGGTGGGAAAATTATCTTTCGGACAGGTTGTTGACGATTAAAATCACAACGAGGAATTTAGAGAGGGATACGTGTCGCCCGATCCATGGAATCACGATTTCACGACTAGAGGATTCTAGGAGGGATCACAATGTAAACTCACAAAATACGAAATCCTGAAGCGCCTGGGAATTAGGCACACGGTCGCATCCTAGGGTCAGATGAATAGGAGCTATGCAAAATATCAAAGCGCCCGAGTTGGTTACAGAGGAAGAGTTGCATGACCTTGAGGTGCTAGAATTGATTCGAAGGAGTCGTAAGCTCACCCGAGACATTCATGGGTGTCAGCCCTCACCCAGATCCCAATAAAAGTAGTTAATGAAAATGGGGAAGGTGGTTGAAGCCTTGTTTCACCACATAAATGGAAAGCATGGAGAATCCGACCGTGGAGGGCAGATTGTCAGCCAAAAGTTTCCCTGTCATGGATTTTTCCTGCAAATCCCATACCGATCTAATCTTTGAGTTTGGTAGAAGAACGTAGGTGCAGCCCAAGAGAGAAAGATCCAAATGCCAAGCCTTGAATGCGATGACCAGAACGCGCTTCTAGAGGGAGGTGGTAGTTCTAAGTATAAATACTTAGTTTAGATATTTTGTTAAGGTCGATGGTTGATCTAAGCTCCCAGATTGTAAAGTTTTAATGAAGCCTATGGTTCTCTGGTTATGTATGGCCATTTGAGACTTCTTGCTTAATGATAGTCATCTTTCTCATCATCTATTTTTCTTTTGACATTGAAGACTTAGGCATGGGTGATCCATTCGACTTGTTGTGACTGTATTGCAATGCATATTTGATTGCAATATTATTATGACGTTTTCAATTTCCTGAAGTTTCGGGCTCAAAAGTATCTTGTATTCAAATATTTTCCTCCTTAACCTGCTGGAAGACCCGATGTTCATAGCAGACTTCTACTTTTCTTCACCAGTTATTCCCCTTACTCACCCTTCACTACAATCTACTGACTGTAGTTAGATCAAGACCTCACCTACTTATGTATGCCAGCCCAGTTTTCTGAGTTGAAGCGATATAATCCTGAGAGTGCATCCATTAGACCACCTTTAAATTTATTCATTGTGACATACAAACTGATGGGTATTGGGCTTACCTTTGCTACAATCTAGAGGTAAATTCTGGTGCTAACATTTCTGGTGCCATTGTCGAGGATGAAATTGAATATTTTCCCTGGGATTGAACAACAAATATTACTAGTTCTGAAGGTGCATCAGAACTTAGTACATCAAATATTTCAACTATGCACCTCGCAACTCCATTAAGGCAACTCCATTGTTTCATCTATGGCTTCCATAGGCATACACACGAGGTCTACTCCACAGCTGCCTCTAGCTACTCCTGAAACCGACCCAAAGAAAATTGTGAGAAGAAGAAAGACCCTTCAAGAAGGTACTTCAACTGTTGAACCAGGTATTTCTGATCATTTTCACCATCCTCCTATAGAAAATCCAATAGCTATTTCTCATTTTCCTGCTATACCCTCTGTTGGAATTTCTATAAGCTTAAATTTTGGGAGTTTTCCTATTGATTTTCCCTCTCTGAGCTTCACTACTACTCCTATTGTTAAAGTTGCTACATTTATGGAGAGGGAAACCTCTACTCCCTAAAGTCCTCCATTATTTTCTTTTGTCCCAAGAAACACGCCTCCAATCTCCCCTGCTCGAACCCCTTCCCCACCTATTTCTCCTCCAGTTCACATCCCAATGGCAGGTGTCAATCCCCCTAGAAATAGAATGGACGCCATAGTAGCTTCCATATATACCCTTCTCATTCTGCCTCAACCTCTTAATGCCCTACCAGCTGGTGGCTACCTTAAGCAACTACCTAAGTTTACAAGAGAGAGAGATATAACTACAGAAGAGCACCTTGCATGTTTCTATACTTATGTTGATAACTATGTCATAGTAGACGAAGATGTATGGATGAGGATTTTTGTCCATAGCCTTGATGGAGAAGAAATAAAGTGGTTCAGAGCCCTAGCTCTTGGATCCATTGCTGGGATTGAGGCTCTAGATGATATCTTCTTGAGATAATGGGGGGATAAAAAAGACTTCATGTATTATATCACAGAGTTCGGATCCCTAAAGAGAAAGGAGGTAGAATCTGTCTCTGACTTCCCCAAAAGATTCAACAAAATGTACAATAAGATTCCTGCTGAGATAAAGCCTACATAAGCCTCTACCAAGATTACCTATGTTAGTGCTTTTGACCCTGACTTCTGCCTCTTGTTAAGAGAGAGAAGAGTTACCTCCTTTTCTTATATGAAAGATGCAGCCCTGGAAGTAGAATCTAACATATTGGCAGTTGACCGACTCAGGAATAAGGTTGATAAAGACAGAGGAAGGGGAATATCTAAAGCCTCAACCTCCAGTTCCTCTGCCCTCCCCCCCTCAAATGGACGAAGTAACCAAGATACTAAAATCACTTTCAGCTAGAATGGAAAGGTTGGAATTGGAGGGAAAGAAAACATACACAAATCCTCAAAATGTTGATAACAGAGGCAACTTATGGAGTCTGAATAACCATTCTCCTTAGATTATGAAAAGAGAGACTCAGAATAGAGACAGGGATGATCAGAAATTCCAAATCCCTCTTCAGAACAACCTTGTCGTAGATGATGGTGGAGAGGAAGAGGACCTTGACCCAGAAATTCACTGTCTCGAAGACACATCTCCTTCTCCTCACTTAAATCAATCATCATACGAGGAGTCTCTCATGGACATTCAATTAAATGATCTGAGCAAGGGAATAAGGAAAGCGACAACCCGAATAGATACAACCTCAGGTCTAAGAACAAAGATGGGAATTCTGATATCCCTAATCAGCCTACCAGAGCAGACAAGCTCACCAAAGATGCAGGAAGTAGTAGAAAGGAAAAGAGAACACAGAACCCCCCACCAATAGTCAAAGGTCCTATCCCAGAGGTAAAATAAATTATGAAGCTCCCCTCCTATTTTAACTTTGAGCATGAAATTCAGAATATTAGGATCCCAATACCCCTTTGAGATCTAGTCAAGCATGAAGACTTTAAGAGATCCCTATCTAAACTATTGTTTTCTGAACCTTTGAATCATTCCTCAGACTCAATCAATTTGTAAGATGAGAAGCCAGCAGTCATCCTAGGTCCCATGGTATAAGATAGAGACGATTCATCCCCTCCCTTCTACACATCACTAAACATACATGACAAGGTACTGCATAATTTTCTGATGGATTTAGGGGCCTCTCATAACCTCATGCCCAAAACTGTCATGGAAGAATTAGGTCTAGAAATCACAAAAGCATACCGTGAATTGTATTCCTTTGACTCCAGGAAAGTGCAATGTCTTGGGGTCATCAAAGCTCTGTTGTGACCTTGTTTCAGCTTCCCATGAAAAGTGTGTTCATGGATATCATGGTGGTTGATGTCCCTCCCAAGTTTGGCATGCTATTGTCAATATCTTGGATAAAAAGACTTGGGGGAACATTACAGATGGACCTCACATATGCTACCATTCCTGTGTTTTGGGGGGAGCATAGAACACTATACAGAGAAGCTCAGTTGGCCTACATTATTAATGATGAAGCAGATCCCACCAACCATCTTATATTTTCACTTGACATTGATTTGTGATCTAGCTTATTGCAGCTCACTGATGCCCCTGATCCCCCTCTTGAGATCAGAAAGTCCATTACTCTCTGTGAAGATTCTCCTCCTATTACCTCTGTGTGGAAAATGTTCTTTGATGGAGCCTCTTCTAAAGAAGGTGTTGGTGCTCTTGTAGTCCTTGTTTCTCCTGCTCAGGAAACTATATCTCTCTCCTACAAGTTAGAATTTGAAACTACCAATAATGTGACAGAATATGAAGCTCTTGTTTTAGGTTTGAGGGCTACAAAGGACATGGGGATTGAAGAGATATCAGTGTTTGGAGATGTTGATATGATTGTCCAGTAGATCATAAGTATTTATCATGCTAATAACCCTCGGCTGAGATCATATAGAAATGAAGTATGGGACCTCATTGACAGTTTTTTCTCAGTTTTCAACATTTCATTTGTTCCCAGAGAAGAGAATGTCATGTCTGACTCTTTGGCTATATCAACAAGCAATTTCAGAATCCCTCAACCACCTAAGCTTAGGTATGATGTAGAAGTATAATATAGACCCTACATACCTAAAAACATCAAACATTGGAAAGTGTTTGAGGATGATCTTGAGATCAAAATATTCTTGTAGACTGTTGATGAGTTTTTAGCATTACACATTGATCAAGATACCGACTCTGAAATACATCCTCATCCTAATGTTTCTCTAAACAAAATTGTTGATCATCACATTGTCCAGTTACCCAACAACCACATCCCAAAGGGACTAGTCCCTTTGGAAAGATTATTTGATAGAAATGATGTGGTGATAAAGGGTAAAGTCCCAAATGAGGATGTTGATGTAGCTGAGTGCAATATTGGCACAGAGAGGAACCCCAAATTTGTCAAGCTATCAAGCAGTTTGTCAAAGGAGGAGAGGGTCATGTATGCTGAATTTTTAAGAGAATTTGTTGATGTGTTTGTCTGGACCTATGAAGGCCTCAGAACATATGACATGAGTGTCATTGAGCATAAGATCCCATTGAAAGAGGAATCCAAACCATTTAGGAAAAAATTAAGACAGATAAATCCTATGTTGCTTCCTGTTATGGAGAAAGAGGTAAAAAAGTTGTTGGATGCTCAGATCATCGTGCCTTTGAGGTATTCTGAGTTTGTGGCCAACCTAGTCCTAGTAAGGAAGAAGAATGGAGAAATGAGACTCTGCGTTGATTTCAGGAACCTGAACAAAAGCTCCAAGAAGGACACTTACCCACTACCAAATATGGAACACATATTGCAAATGGTAACAGGTGCATCCAGGATTTCCATGATTGCTCACTTTTCTGGCTACAATCAGATCTCTGGTTTTCCTAAATATAGAGAAAAGACAGCCTTTACCACTCCTTGGGGCACTTTCATGTATGCCAAAATTCCCTTTGTATTAATGAACGCAGGAGCAACCTTTTAGTGACCCATGGACATCACCTTCATTGGGGAGAAGGTTAAATTTGTGGTCATCTATTTGGATGACATAACCATATTTTCTAGATATGATAAAGAAAAGACCTCAAGCGATCATGTTTTTCTTCGATCATGAAGAATATTGCAGCCATCAGATCATTTGAAGAAGAACTCAAGTGTCAGATTGTCCAAAGAGAATCTGGGTCGTCTGATCCAGAGCATCGGTCTAAGATTTGAAATCTCCAAAGTCTAGAGAGCCAGAGACATGAAGTAAATTCTCGATCGTTGGATCATCCGAATAAGATCGCAGTCGTCAGGTCATATAAATAATATCTCAAGCGTCAGATCATCCAAAGAGAATCTAGGTCATCTAATCTAGAGCATCAGTTTGAGATTTGAAATCTCCGAAGTCTGAAGAGCTGGACAGCCGAAATACATCCTCAACTGTCGGATCATCCGAAGTCAATTTCGGTCGTCAGATATTTCTAAAGTGGAAGGACAGGATAAGTTAGAATAAGGGCGCACTAATCTCAACAGTCGATAATCGGTCTCTCATATCTACAGTCCATAGGACATATCGG
>JASDQU010103191.1:118404-154079 GCA_032191745.1 Picea mariana | reverse complement strand
CTTTAACTCAGAGGGGGGGGTGTCTGAGTTTGTGGTATTTTCCATGTGGGGCCCTCATACATGTCACCTTCCTATCAACTTGGGCCCCCCTCACTCATTACCAGTTACCACCTAACCCCCCCTCCGAGTAAACCACCAAACCACTCATACATTCCACCTTTGCGCTTCGACGTCACACTCCACTACCCGTTAAATGTCACACTCCACTACCGTGCTCTACCTCCACAATCCACTACACTACCTACACATCTCACCCATGTCAGTAAGAACATTTGGTATACCACGTTAGCAAGGACACGTGGCGGTAATCTACATACTTCGAGAGGAAGTAAAGTTTGAGACTTGAGATTTCAGAAGTCTGGAGACCCAAAGGAGATCTCGACCATTGATCGAGAAAGGGACTGCAGAACCGTTGATCTGGTAGAAAGGTCAAATTCTCGAAGTGAACGAAGACCGTTGATCCGAGAGGGACATGCATCAATGGATTGTCAAATCCGGAAGTTTGGCATATGGGAAAAGCGAGGTTTGAGATTTGAAACTCCCAGAGCTCGGATCACAAAGTAAATCTCAGTCGTTGATTTAGGAAGGGTAGATCTGATCCACAGACTTGATTGGAAAGATATGAACCATCAATTCAGGAGCACCATCAAGATCATGAGATCGACGGTCCCATCTCATTGTGGGGCCACAACATGATCGTGTCTTAATTTTTTGTGAGCGGGCCGCAATCGAAACCGTGGTTTTGGAGAAAGGACGCATGGAGGCTCGTAGTGAATTGCGGGGCGAAAAGCGGGTTGCCCTCAAACCACCTTGGGTTGTGCCCACAATCGCATGGTCACGTGATAGCATATCCCATGGTCACATCAGCGGAAGATAGGGAAAGGAGTTAATGCTTCTAGGCTCCACCTCAAAGTATAATCCAATGGCTTTGATCAAACCAAATCTGATCAAAGGGTTGTTGTTTCATCTCGTGAATTATTGATCAGTTACAATTCAGTTACACTAACTAAATCATTGTTCCTGAGCATTGGAACCATGGCTCTTAAGCGTCTTGAGATTCCCAACTTGGGCGTTGGATATTGGGAGCATAACGGATGACGAGAGTATGAATAAAAGAAAAATCTCATGACAAGGTGAGGTTGTTGTTTCTCTGTAAAAGTAGACGAACTGTATGCAATGCAAGAAACAAC
Organism: Picea mariana; assembly: GCA_032191745.1. NCBI lineage: Eukaryota > Viridiplantae > Streptophyta > Pinopsida > Pinales > Pinaceae > Picea > Picea mariana. Next base: position 152,889 of record JASDQU010103191.1, on the reverse strand, counting down.
ATGAATTGAGGGAGAAAATGGAGAAATGAAGAATATGAGTTGGACAGAGAAGAAACGATGAAAATAGCAGACTGTACGAGAACCTAAGCGCAAGAAGATGTGAGTAGAAAGACATTGATCCAGGCAGAGTAGACCAGTGTAGAAGAACAGTGATGAGACTGGTAAGTCATTGATAAACACTGTATCACTGTAATAAATTTCAGTAAGCAATTTTTTTATAATCAGGGTGGTAGGGAGGAATGTTGTCCTCGGAGTTTCAAGTAGGTGCTTGAACATAGGGAGTTGTATCTTCCATCTGGTTGCATCCAGAAAAACCAGGGTGATAGGGTGGTGCAAGGGAGAACCATTGTTCTCTATTATATAGGTTGGTTCCTATGTGACTGGAAGTTAGTGCTTCCATGCAGTTGGTGTTAGAACACTCAGGGAGTTGGTGCTTCCTTCTAGTGGGTGCTAGAGAAACCAAAGAGTTGGTGCTCTCAGCAAGTTGCAGCTTGTTAAGGAAGAGGTTCTAGCCTCATTTTGAGTTGGTGCTCAATGAAAGATGATGTACAAAACTTAAAAAGTTGCCTATCATTCGAAGAAGAAGAGGTTTTCTCCCTTTATGGGTTTCCTCGTGAAATATATGTCTCTGTGTATATCATATGTGTGATTGGTGTTTGTTATTTCTATTGTTCATGTCTTTCATAATCTTGATGATCACTTGGAGAAGGTTAATAATATTTTAATAGGAATAAAATTGTTTAAACATAGTAACAATTGATTCACCCCCCCTCTCAGTTGTCTTAGTAATTCGAACAATAAGTCATTTGGATTCCAAAATCGACAAATTAAATGAAGGATTAACAAAGTGCAGTGGAAATTATAACAACATGAGAATCGATCTTGAAGAGATAACAAATGGGAATATAATCCCTAATAATTCACATTTACATTGGATTCTTCCCCAATCACATTAATCATCCAACATGGGGACATATAATAATGGCATGGCCATAGTGAAACTTATTGTTCCAAAATTTAATAGATCAAATGCAAGAGAAGCAACTAGATGGGTTAATAAAATCAAACAATACTCTAGGTATTACCAAATTTCTGATGATGAAGAAAAAAAATGTCGTGTCTATACATATGAAGGCCTTTGCGTATGACTAGTTCCAATAGTGGAGAGAAAAATCCAAATCTCTATCAAGAGACTGGGATGTATTCAAAAAGAACTTCCTCCTACGTTTTCTTAACATGGAAGAAAAGAGGGGTTTTTCTTAACTCACCTGATTACAACAGTCCAATATAGTGGAGGAAGTTTTTTAGAATCTATGCTAGCCACTTGTGTCCCTAATATATCAAAATATTGGATGCTTCAAATATCCTTATAATGGTTGAAGGAAAGTATTTGAAATGAGCTCAAATTACTTGAAATTTAGGATATTGAGAAAGCTCGTTAGAAAGCCAAAATCGCAGAAAAGAAAATTAAAGAATATAAAAAGACATCATGGTGATCACTTGAAGACTCTAGCTCAAAATACATTCCCCTCACAAAAGGACACCACCACAAGATACAAGACAAGATAAGGACCAATGTTCTAAATGTAATGCACCCAATTGGAAATTGGGCCATAAGTGTAAAGACAAAAAGTTTTATCATTGTGAAATAGAAAAGAGTGAAAATGACAAGGATGAAGAAGTAGAGGACATATATTCATCCGATGTGGAAACAAATAATGGATACTCATGAAATTTCCATGAGTCGGGAAATCAAAACTCAAGTATGACACTCTTTGTCGTTGCAATGATGAGTATTTCTCAACACCAAAATCTTAAAGTTTACAAGTATGTTAAGAAATTTAAAGTAACAGTGCTCATAGATAGTGGTAGTTCATATAAATTTATAGATACAAAGATAGCAAGGAAATTAAACATATTCATTTATCCTACCTCTGAATTTCAAGTCTCCATCCCAGGAAATGGGATTACTTTATGTGATGGGAAATTTCACAAGGTAGAAGTATCCATGAATGACTACAAATTAAAATATCATATGTATGTTATGCCTATCATAGGGGTAGATATTGTCTTGTGGGGACAATGGTTAGCCACACTTGGTATTGTTGGATTAAAATTACAAGAACAATTTATAAGATTTTATGAAAATGGGGAAAAGTAAAAATTACAAGGAATTAACTATCCTCCTATGCAAATAGTCTCATCTAATAGGATGGAAACAATTATTAAAAAATGGGTTCATGCTTATTTCTTACACTGCTATGCAATAGAGGTAACTACTAATGAGAAAAAAAAATGATGATCCCAAGAGATTAGTCAAAATTCTTGGAAACTATAGCACCATTTTATAGGAACCTCCTCGTGAGTTTCCTCCACCTCATTCTAGTGACCACATCATAGAATTTATCCCTGGGTCTACCCCAATTAGAAAAAAATATTCTAGGCAGTTACACCAACATAAGACATAAATTGAACAATTGGTTCAAGAATTATTGTATTGCGGTATTATTACATGAAGAAAGAGTCCTTACTCAACTCTGATCATACTTGTTAGGAAAAATGATGGATCATATAGAATCTGTATTGATTATCGAGCATTGAACAAAGTTATGATAAAGGATAAATTTTCAATTCCAATTATGGATGAGTTATTGGAAAAGATCCATGATGCTAAATATTTCTCCAATATGGACCTGAAATCAGGTTATTACCAAATAATATTTCGAGATGAAGACATTCCCCAAAAAACATTATGTGCCCATGAAGGGTTGTACGAATTTTGGCTCATGCCTTTTAGTTTATCTAATTCTCTCGCTACCTTCCAAGGAGTAATGAATGAATTATTTTGTTCATACATATGGAAGTTTGTACTTATTTTATTTGATGATATCCTTGTCTATAGAAAGAACTAGAACTCACACCTAAATAACATATATATAGTATTAAAACTTCTTCAAGAGAATAAGTTTTATGCTAACAAATATAAATGTATATTTGGACAAAAGGAGATAGTATTTTTGGGACATGTTGTATCAGATGAAGAAATCAAGTTGGATTTGGAGAATATTGTGGAAGTTACTGAGTGGATTAGCCGAAAATCAATCAAATAATTATGAGGATTCCTTGCTCTTACCAGGTAATACAATAGATTTGTTTGAAACTATGCAAAAATTGTGGCCCCATTAACAACACTATTGAAAAAATATGTGTTTAAATGGAATGATGAGGCTGAAGCTTGTTTTAGAAGGTTGAAGCTCTTAATGACATCCACCTCGATTTCACCAACACCATATTTCTCCAAAACATTTATACTTGAATGAAATGCTTCATGAACATGAATAGGTGTCATACTTATGCAAGAAAATCATCCCATCCTGTTCGAAATTCAAAAATTCAAACCAAGGGAGAAAAAAAAAATCAACATATGAAAAAGAAATATTGTAAATTATGCATGCCTTGGTTAAATGGAAAAAATACTTGTTGGGAATAAAATTTCTCCTTAAAATGGACCACAATGGCTTGAAGCATTTAGATCATATTATCTCATCTCATGTTTTATTTTGAATTGGATATATTGTAAAAGGAAGTTCCCCCCTTGAAGGGGATTGTAATCATTGACTTGTTATCATTTTTTAAGGCGTTGGATCATAACATTTGGTATTAGAGCATTGATCCTAGGGATTTTCTTCTCCAAGCGAGTCATCTTAGCATTTTCTCTATAACATCTTTTTTGGGACGATTAGGATAGAAAAACATGTATTTTATTTAGAAGACATTGCCAGGTATCTATGGTAGAAATTTAAGCTTTTGGGTCATTATAATTTTGGAGATACACCCTGTGGAAGATAGGGTTTTTGCCTATTCCTATTACTAGTCTCAAACAAGTGTTCCGAGTAAAAATGTCATATATGTTCATAAAGGATCCAAATTCAATGAGACTATATTCCTTTGAAATAAGATAGTTACGGTATTTAGGTACAATTTTCAGATTCAGGTATCAAATATAGAACACGTGGCATTATGTACAAGTTCACCCTCCAAAAAGGTCCAAAAAGAAGCAAGGTTTGGGAAAGTTAGCACAACTTTCACTTGGCACATAAAATTTTGGTCAAACCTATGGCATTGCAGAGAAGACGTATCAAAGTACTATAGGATGAAATTTCAAACTCAAAAAGGAAGAAATTGCAAAAATACATCAAAAGGAAGCTCGGCCAGGAGGACGGACTCCAAATTAAGGGTTTGAAAGGTGCATAACTAACAATTGACATAATTTTTTATTGGAAGATCTATTTTTGGTGAATCAAATTTTTTGATAAAGAGGAAAAATAGCAGCATCAGATTTTTTTCAAATGGCTCCAAGGGCTCCTCCAAAAATTACTTCACCCACTAAACCTCTAGAAATCTCAACCATGACTCAAGATGAAATCCAAGAGATTTATAACCAGATGGGCAAGAAGATCACTGAAAATAGGGAACAAATGGAGAAGAAGATGGATGAAAAAAAAAAACACTAAATTCCATGAAGGAATCGCAAAATTTATGTCTTCCATGTTCTCTTAGTCTCTATATGAGAGACTCACTAAAGGAGATATCAAAATGCAAGGAACTCACGAAAATAAAGGTAGTATTCAAGTTGAGCAACCTATTGATAATAAGCAATTTTCAAGTGAGTTTAACTCCAATAGTGGAGTTAATCATGATGTGGGTCCTAAATTAAAATCTCCCAAGATTGAATTAAAGGTGTTTGATGGAATAGAGGTATTTACATGTGTGAACCAAATAGAGCAATATTTTGAACTACATAATATTATGGATGATAAGAAAGGGATTCACATAGAAACTTTTAACTTTGAGATAAAACCGTATCAATGGTATCAATGGGTAGTTAAAAGGAAGCCCCATTTTTATCATTATACTTGATGTCTATTTTTTTTTTTAAATAAAAAAGAGTAGTACCTTCTATATTAGATAAGCATAGAACTTAGACAAAAATACAGAGTCAAGGCTAAAAACCACCAAAAAAAATACTGCCGGTAATACTGCCGGAAACCAGTATGACTGAGGGGCTGATAGCAGTTTTAGCAATAATACATATAACTGAGAAGCTCCTGTCCTGCCCGAAGGAAACCAGGACAGGTGCTAAAGTTCCAAGAGTTCATAAAGTAAAAAATCATTAAACAAAGCCAGGAAGCAGTAAAACCTAATCATCCGGAGCGCCGTCACCATCCCTCGCTTGCCAGGCGTGCCTTGCTGGAATAGCAAACTCCTGAGCGCACATGGGACACTTATGCTAAGATGGAGCCCTGGAGAATGCGCTGAGGAGGATATCTAAACACTGGCTCATGAGGAGCATCCTGAGTTCCATGTCGGCCAGGTGGCTACGTAATTCGAAGACTAAGGCCAGGTGCTCGTCGCTAAGAAGAAAGTCGTGCATGCCATCATCCGAGCCGCTGCGGGGAGCAGTCCCCGAGTCCATTTCCTCATCCAGATCAGTCGCAGCCTTCCTCTGCTCCTTGCTAACCTCATTGTCCGTGGGCTTCTCTGCTTGAAACGAAGGCAGTTCGTTCTGCCAAGGAATTTCTTCAATTGGACAGCCTGGGATGTCGTCAGCACTGTGTGAGGCGCGAACGGGGTCCTCCATTGCTCGGGGCTCCTCGATGCATGGCAGGTCACCGATGGACGGTTCCTCCTCTATTATTCATGTGGGCAGCACGACCTTAGGCTCGGCATCCCTTTCATTTCTCACGCTAGAAATCAGACCTTCCCTGCTGCAGCCAACCTTCTGCTCGGCGATGATGTCGAGCAGCATTCGCCTCTCTGCATGAGCTTTTCTGAGGAGAATTGAGGATGCCAAAGACAGAGCTCTCTCCAATTGTTGCTTCCTACGACGCTGCTCCCTGTGAGCTTCCCAGGCTGAGCCCCGACGAGACCTGGCACGCTCACGAACCATTGCAACCAGGTGGTAAGTGAAGGGAACAAGAAAAATCCGCGCAAGACTAGAAGTCCCAACAAGAAAAACAGCCAGTGCAGGTCCTGAACAAATCGTCTCAGACGAATTTTCTCCCAGAACAAGGAGCTCTGGAATGCCACACCAAAACGCATGGAAGAAATGGTCAACAGGCGAGAAAATATCATATCAAATTAATAATTAGGATCCATAAAAATCTGTCCTTCCGAATCCATGACCATACTGAACTCGCGAGAGGAGTAAATGGTCGCGCGAGGGAACTTCACATTCGTATTATCCCTGCGATGGTCGGCCCCCATTGTTAATGCTAATGCGTGGGTGGCTGCCATCCGCAGTTAAGTCTGCTCTTAAGTCTGCTCTGAGTGCATGACCAAGTGTCACCAACTCGGAGTGTCATGTCACTCTATCCGGGTCTGGGAAGTCTCTGCTAGCAAGGTCTTTGCATTGCAAGGAGAGGGTCGTCTCTTCAGAGATGTTGGCCTGCCAGAGGATGCGATTTGCCTTTGAGTCAATTCCTGAGTTGGCCAGGTAGTCCGCAACCTTATTGGCGTCGCGCTTTATGTGAGAGGGGATGAGAGTCAAGTTGGGATGGATGAACTCCCCAAAGTCCTCCAGAAGCCCGGAAAGTCTCCAGCTAGGAGAAATCTGCCCGGGTGGCTTGCCATTAAGGATTTTCGAAATGAGTTGAATTATTACTTGAGAGTCGCCTTCAATGATCAGCCTGTGATCCTGGTGTTGAATCGAGATCTGGAGGCCTCTTAAGAGACTTGTGAGCTCAGCCACATTATTCGTATTTTCCCCCAAAAAACCCGCAACCAGGTGGATAATTTGGCCCGCATGGTTTTGTAGGACGGCTCCATAGCCCGTTGGCCCAGGAATCCCCCTAGAGGCTCCGTCGAAGTTGAGCTTGATGAAGCCAAAGGAGGGGGGGACCAAACCGAGGGACTGCTATCCCGCTTCCTAATGACCTTGCTCTGATTTTGCATGCACTGGCTGAGGTTCCAGCCCTCAAGAATAGGCTCCTCCTCAATCTTGCACTGAATGTCTTCTTGAGTCCAAACCTTACTGAGAATAGTTTCACGGATGAACCGCTTTATTCTTTCCCAGGTGCTGGAAGAGAGGGACAGTTTGGAGTTGAAAATCCTCTGGTTTCTTTCTTTCCAAATCGCCCAAAGCATGAAGCCCGGTAGCAGCTGCCATATGCGTTGGAGTATTGGATTGTGGAAGGAGAATGATTCCCAATTGACCAGGGTGTCCCGTATGCTGCCACGATTCTGCTGGGAGCGTCACATAGCTGTAGCTCCCCAATCCCATACCTGCTGACTGTAATGGCATAGGTTGAGGAGGTGTTCCATAGTTTCCTCATTTTGCTGGCAAAGTGGGCATCTGGATGGGCCCGTGAAACCCCTCTTAAGGAGGTTGTCCCAAGTGAGGATGCGGTTTTGGGCCGTGAGCCAGAGGAAAAGGGAAACCTTGGGCCATAAAAAAGGTTGCCAGACACTGCTCCAGATTGGCTCTGGTGCTTGGATTGGGAGATTCAAAAGAAGGTGATAAGCTTCTTTGACCGAGAAAGTACTTGAGGTGGAGTGCCCCCAGCGGATTAAATCCGCACCTTATTTAAGTGGAATATTCCTGTGTGACAAGCGTTCCTGCCACGGTAGCAGGTCAAAATCCTCTGGAATCTGAAGCTCTGTTTTGCTGAGTTTCCATTATCTCCAGTCCAACCGAGCTTGATTTGGGAGCCAAAAGTCCTTGACCCTTTCGAGGCCTCGCTGCTGAAGTTTGAGCTTGAGAGGTTGGAGGCTTTCCACTTCAGCAAGAGGGGGTAGTTGTTGCCAAGAGTCCTGCCAAAATCTTGCGCTTTCACCATTTCTTATTTCCCAGAAGGCATGTTGTTGAATTAGGGATTGATTTCGCCAGGCGGTACTCCAAATATTGGATCCTTGCCTCTGTTCATTGAGTCGAATTAGTTGGTCATGTTTCACATTTGGTGCAAACTTTTTCTTCCAGAGCTGCGCCCAAATTTCATGGGGATGTTGCAGCCACCTCCACCACATCTTTGCGCCCATGACCTGGTTCATTTTCCCTGGGTCTCGAAGCCCCAGGCCTCCAAATTTTTTTGGTTTGCATACTTTATCCCAACCAACAAGTGCCCATTTCTTATTGTTGAGGTGTCCCTTCCATAGGAAGTTACGCTGGAGACTTCTGATGGCTTTGATGACCGAGATGGGCGCAGCTAGAGTAGTAAAGAGGTAAGTTGGTAGAGCTTGCAGGACTGATTTGAGAAAAACCACTCTAGCCGCAATGTTCAAGGGTCTGAAGGTCCAACTGTTCAATATATTAGCTATGGATAAGAGTAGGCTGTCCCAAGAGATAGACCTTGCCGACTCACCTGTTAGGGGGATACCTAAGTAAGTGGAAGGGAGGGAGCTTCTGGCGATACCTAGGAGCCTAGACAGATGGGTCTGAACCGAGGCAGGCGTGTTGAAAAAGTAGAGTTTGGATTTGTCCAGATTGAGCAGCATGCCGGACGCATCTGAGAAGTCAGAGAGGATAGAATTGAGCTTGGTGGCCTCTATGACCGTGGGAGTGCTCATAAGAAGAGTATCATCAACAAACTGGCTGTGTGAGGGCGTCGGATTAAGATTATGGATTGGCAACCCAACAAGTGTGCCATCAAGAACCGCCACTTTTAGATAACGACCCAGGCCTTCCGCCATAATTACAAAAAGGAAAGGGGAGAGAGGGTCGCCTTGCCTAATGCCTCTGGAATGACGAAAAGGTTGGGAGGGTGAGCCATTGACAAGGATTGAGAAAAAGGAGGAAGAGGTGAGCTTGAGAATCCAATCAACCCATTGAGTCGAGAAGCCAAAGGCTTCCAGAACTGACCTCAAATATTGCCAGCTTAACCTGTCAAAAGCTTTTGAGAGATCGAATTTAATGAGCATACCATGTGTTTTACTCGTCTTTAAGCTGTGAATAACCTCATTGGCAAGAATGACGCTGTCCATAATTTGTCTCCCTTCCACATATCCAGTCTTCTCATTAGAGATGATGAAAGGCAGGAGCGGTTTAAGGCGATTGGCAATGATCTTTGTAAGTATTTTGTATATGACATTACATAGGGAGATTGGTTGAAACTGCTTCGGGTGAGTTTCCCTTTCCTCCTTGGGGATAAGAGTGATGAAGGTTGCATTTAGGGCAGAAAGAACTTGCCCAGATGATCTGGATTCTTCTACTGCCAGCCAGACGTCTTCCTTGATCATGTCCCAGCAATGGTGGAAGAAGTCTGTGGTAAAGCCATCAGGACCTGGAGCTTTTCCAGGGGGCATTTCCTTAACATCCAAATCTACCTCCATCTGAGTCATAGGCCTCATCAATGCAGTGTTCTGCTCCAGAGTAATCATCTGAGGTATGTGCTAGGTTACTTTTTGAATATCCTCCATCATGTTTACCTTGCTCTCTGTGAGAAGATCTTGGTAGAAGGAATTGAGCCTCGCCGCTATTTGGTCATGTTCTTTAATTGGGACCCCTTGCTCGTCCTCTAGATGGGAGATGCGATTAATGTATCTGCAGTGTGTCATTGCCCTGTGAAAGAATTTTGTGTTGCGTTCCCCCTCCTTAATCCATTGTACCCTGGATTTTTGCCTCCATAGATTTTCTTCTTGCTCTCTACAGGTCTCTAGGTCCTTCTTTAATCGATCCTCTTCCAGCGCCAAGTCTTGTGGACGAGATCCTTCTATGAAAGTTCGCTGGACATCTTCCAGTTGACATTCAATTTCCTTTTTCCTGAGGAGAATGTCTCCAAAGGCAGATTTGTTCCATTGCTTTAGATGTAGTTTGAAGTTTTTTAGGCACTGCTGAAACTTGTACATGTGAGTGCCATGCTCTATTTCGGCCTGGGCCCACCAGGTGTGAGCTAGCTGATGAAAGTCTGGGTGGGAGAGCCAGAACTTTTCAAAACGGAATGGTTTGGGCCTAGGGGGGAATCCCGGGTCCATGCAGAAGACTATGGGCCAGTGGTCCGACCCTGTTTTAGGCATAATGTTTGCTTCCACTGCCGGTTCACTTTCAAGTAGGGCCTCGGTTGTTAAAAAGTGGTCCAGCCTACAAGCTACATGATGGTGCCCTGTTCTCTTATTGGACCAAGTGAAGATTCCATTCCTAGTTTCTATGTCGACCATGTTTAGTTGTTCTATTAGGGTGTTGAACATTCTGTTTTCTTGCTCCAGCCACTTTGATCCGCCTGCTTTTTCTTCCAACGTTAGGATCATATTGAAGTCCCCTCCAATTATCCAATTCGGTGATTGTAAAAGTGTTTGTATGTAATGAAGGGATTGTATAAATATTTCCTTATCTTGAATGGACTGCGGTCCATAAACATTTGTTATTACTCCTTCCTTTGAAGAGGCAATGTCTTTGAAGAGAGCTGTTAAGGTATCTCTGGTGGAGAAGGGATGAAGCATAGTGACCGAAAGCGGGTTCCATAGAATAGCCAAACCCCCCGAAGCACCCACTGAGTCCTGGAAGAGGAACTCCCCATTTCTCCAACTGTTTCGAAAAATTTCTTCTGCCTCCCTACCTGCACATTTGGTTTCTTGCAATAATAGGATATCTGGATTCTCTGATTTAATACATTCTCGGAGGATCCGTTGCTTGGACCTTCCCTTAAGACCTCTAATGTTCCAAGAGATTATCTTCATCATGAGGATGGAGGAGGGGGGTGGAGGTATCCCTCCGAGAGCCTCTGTATTTGACCAGAGTTGATCATTAGGTGCCCTGCTTCCTTGATGAGTTGCTGGGCTGGTTTGCGGCCACGCCTTTTGTTTTCCTTGGTGTGTTTTTTGGGCTCGTGAATGGGGTCTGGTGAAATACCCAGTCTAGCTGTGGAGCCCGCAGATGTGTTGGTAAACACTTTGTGCACCTTCCTTAGCTGTTCTACTGGTAAGTGTTGTAGGTCCTTTTGATTAAGTGCTTCTTCTAGTTTTTCTAAGTCGATCTCTGCCAGATTTGTTTCATCCATGATCATAATGGTGTCTTCCTCCCTGCCAGAATATGTAGACTGGGTTGTGCCCTTTGTATGAGAGGTGAGTGGCTCTTCAGGTCTTTTTCTTTTCTCTTGCGCTGGTGCTTGGAGGGGGTTTTGTGCTTCCGTCTCTGTCGGTTGCTGGCTTAGGGCATCAAAAGAGTTCTTAGATGGTGCCTTTGGAGCCGATTTCTGGTTCTACTTTTTTGAGGGATTCTTTCGCCTGCCTGTAACACTAGTGAATCCGTCTTTCTGCTTAGCTTCAGAAGGTTTGGGTACTGAGGCGTTCAAGGGACAATCTCTAAACAAGTGACCGTGCTCGTGGCACTTCCGGCAGCGGAAGGGTATGTGTTCATAGTCAATTGTTTGGCTCCAGTCGTCATCTTGGTATTCCAGTGTGATGGATCCCGGCAGAGCTTTTGATATGTCCATGTAGATGCAGATGCGAGCATATGAAGTGTACTTTCTTAATCTTGTGGCTTTTGAAGTTTTGACGTACTGCCCCACCGTGTTTCCTATGCCCATGAGTATTTCTTCAAACCAGAATTCTTGTGGCAAGGAGTACAGCCTAATCCAGACCGGAGCTCTTGTGAAGTCTTCTTGTTCGGGGCTGAATCTATCAGTCCAGAATCTGAGAAATAAACCTGTTGAGTTGTAGAAATATGGTTCGTTATCAAATATTATGTATTTGTCTTCGATGTTATATAGAATGATTGTGAAAAAGCCCTTGGAGCTGAGCTGGACCTCGTAGTCTCCATTGGGGTTCCACCATTCCTTAATCCATCGAGTGATATCTCTCTCGGTCGGCCAGAGGCCCAGGAATTTTCCTATCAAGGCATGTTCGTTCATAAACTGGGTGTGTTCCCCTACCCTGGTCGATTTAATATGATACAAAGGAGGTTTTTCCAGTTGGGGGATACACTTACCTGGCAGCCCGTTTTTGGATGCTTGTTGGTGTGATGTACTGGGGTCAAGTTCCATTTCCTTGTTACTGCTTTGCTCCTGGGTAAAGAGCTGCTCCCTCAAATGCTCCGGTGGTTCAAAGGCCAGCCTTTTAGCACGGGAGCCTGATTTGTCGTTGGCGGCCATGTCGGAGTACGAGGGGGGTTTCCCCCCCTCAGCGGAGTTCATTACGGACTGAGCAGGGGTCTTGAGGTCCGAGTGCCTACCTCACAGAGTATTGGGTGGTCAGTGCTCTAGCGTCAGAGCTCGCATCAGTTGAACACGGGCCGCAGGAGAAATGGCGCGCTAGGGTTAGCTTGTTGTTGCAGACCTGCTTCCCATTATTATTAATCTTATTGACGTCTATTTACAAGAGACTTAGAAGCACAATATGGGAAAGTTTTGGAACATGGCTACTTTAGTCAATTGACAAGAATCAAACACTTAGGTGATATTGAAGATTATAATTCATAATTTCAGGTATTCGCCACAAGGGTAGATGACATAAGTGATGAAAGTTTTTTGCAAGCTTACATGGGTGGATTAAAACAAGACATTAAAAATGAGATTTTCTTAAAACATCCTTTAAACATTATGAAATCTATGCAATCGTCTCATCATATTCAAGCTAAGAATAAGACTACACACAAGTCTACCATGGGAGAATATAGAGGAAGCAAATATTGTTTTAGGGCTCATAATAAAATCGTACCTCAACCGACAAGGTTGAAACCTCAACAAATGGATGAAAGAATAGCAAAGGGACTATGTTTCAATTGTGACAACAAGTACAATAAGGGGATAAATGCATTGAGAAGAAAGTACTCTACATAGAAAATGAAGAGGAAGAAGATCAAGAATTGGAACCATCACAAGATATACAGCTAGAAGAGACTACTCTAACAATATATTTTCATTCATTGGTCGACATCAGTACTCCACAAACGCTCAAGATAGAAGGATATATCAAAAAGAAAAAGGTAACAATGTTGATTGATTTTGGTAGTACACGTAACTTCATCAATTGCACATTAGAAAAAGATCGCAATTGCTTTGTATATCCAACACTAGAGTTCAAAGTAATGACTGCAGATGGAGGTACCATAAATTGTTCTGGGAAGTTTCATAGTATTAATTGAAATATGGGGGAGTATTTATTGGATATTCCCATGATTTCCATCCAAATGGGTGGTGTTGATGTTGTAAAAGGTGTCCAATGGTTAGAATCATTGGGAACCATGACCCTTAATTTTAAATATTGTTTCATGATATTTTACTTAGAATGAAAGGAAATTGTTCTTAGAGGTATCCAAGGGAATCCATGTAAAGTGATAAGCTCTAACAACATGAAAAAATTACTCAAAAAGGGACACCATGTTGTAATTTAAAATTTGAGCTCAATAGATCTTCAAACATATATATCCTTTGCTCCAATGGATCTCCAAAAAGTTATAAGAAATCATTCCAAGGTATTTGGAGAGATTCCTAAGGGTATTCCACCTGCTCAAGATCATGCCCAATATATTCATCTACGACAAGGAGGTGTACATCCAGTCTTCCATGTTTCTTGCTTAAAAAAGATAACCAATGACAAGATCCTAGTGAAAACTATTTTATCAGAGATGAATGGAGAAGGTAAAATCATACTAGAACCAAAAAAAATCCTTGAAATAAGGATTAATAATATGCAAAATATAGAAATTACTAAGTACCTAGTCAAATGGAAGAACCTACTAGTAGAAGAGGCGACATGGGAATATGATTTCTTCATGCATACACATCTGCGGTTGTCAAGTGTTGAGGTCAAAATTTGTTTGGAGGAGAGTGGAATTTTAATCCCTATACAAATCCCCATACAAAGCCCATGTTGTGTATAAAACCCATTGTTAATCCCCTTATTGAATTATTACATTTCTTGTGTTATATCAGTATGTAGGCTCTAAACCCCTTCATCATGCCCTTTCATTATAATTGTACCCTTTGTCTCTTATATATATACCAAGGATACATAGTCTTAGGATCATCTTATATCATCTCATACTGTATTCTAAATTGGATATATTGTAAAACGCACTTTCCCCCTCAAAGAGGACTGTAATCATTGATTTTTTATCATTTTAAGGCATTGGATCGTAACAAAAAGTCATAATTCTAATTGACAGTGGAAGCACCCATAATTTTATTCATCATTGCATTTCCCAATAAATAAATTTCAATATTTGTGTAGTCAACAATTTTCAAATCATGATTGTCAATGGCAGTTCTGTGAAATGTGGTGGGCATTGTGAAAATGTGCGCCTGCAAATTGGCAAGTACCACCTAAAATATCATATGTTTACTCTCGACATGGCTTGTTGTGACATTGTTCTTGACGTTTAATGGTTATGCACTCTTACAATTCTAACAGGAGAGACAACAGTATAAGTTCCAAGGCATCACAACATGCTCACTTGAGATCATCAATTCCCACTGAATGGAAAAACTAATAAAAAAGGTCAATCTAACATTATTTCCCATCTCTATTCCATTCAGGTCGTTGAGTCTCCCTATGTGCACCTTGACCTCCAATCTATACTATCCTAACACCAAGCAATTTTTAAGACTCCCCATGAACTTCCCCCTTCCCATGACATCCATGATCATTCCATTCCTCTAGTTCTAGACAGTCTTCCTCCCATTGTTTTCCCTTATCGTTATCCCTTTTCCAAAAAAAATGAAATTGAGAAAATTGTTCAAGAACTTCTAGAAGCATGTGTTATATGTCTTAGTACCATCCCCTATTCATCTCTGGTAATCATGGTACTCAAGAAAGAAGGCACTTGGTGCATGTGTCCTGATTTTTGGGCCCTTAACACACTCACAATCCAAGACAAATTTCCCATTTCTTTCATTGATGACCTTTTAGATTAATTGAGTGGGGCTTAATACTTTACCAAAATTGATCTCCATTCTGGCTACCACCAGATACATATGAAAGAGGAAGACATCCCCAAGACTTCCTTTAGAACTCATGAGGGTCACTATGAGTTCTTGGTCATGCCCTTTGGCCTATGTAATGACCCCTCCACTTTTCAAAGTCTCGTGAATCATATCTTTTGTCCTTTCCTTTGGCATTTGTCTTAGTTTTATTTGATGATATTGTAATACCCCAGTTATGAGTCCCCATATGAAATAATGTATTTTGTTTATTTGATGAAAGGTCAGAGTGCCCAAAAAATTAAATAGGCCAGTGTGCCTAGGAAATGTAATGCTATGATCATTATTAATAATAAAATACATCGTTGGTTGTAATATAGACAAGGAAAAGAGTTATAGGGGGCTATGATTCCACGAGAGAGGAGATAAGTCATTTTATCATATTTTATTTGCCCATAATTGTTTTAATGGAGACAAGTGGTTACATTAGCTTCTTAGGGAAGGACGTGTGGTTCTTGATTTGCAATTAATTATATAAACCCATCTTGTGGATTGTTTGGGGGTTTTTCTTCCCTCACTCTGTTCATTAATTATCCATTGTTCACACTCTCCATTATGTTCACTTTTTCACTTATTCATTCTTGTTGTTGGAATGGGACCATAGGGGTGAATTATTGATGAGGAAGAATTTGTTTGTTAGTTGTAGAAGTGATTGGTGTATTCCTACCCTGAATTAATGTCTTCATGCTTGAGATGCATTGGAATGTAATAAATTTTATTCACAATTATGAGTGCTGAGATTCCTGGCATGGATATTCTTGACCAGATGTAGTGGAGCCCTGGAAGGAGTTGGACATCCTGATGGACTGTGTGGAAAAGAAGGGGATTTATTCTCTTGGGTTGTGCAGGCTAGAGAGAAGAGAGATGGTGTACTTTGGATCGTTGTCTGTTTAGAAACATGTGAGAGCTTGAGTGTTGACTTGTTTGGGAAGCAAAGTGACACCCTGGAACCATCCTTATGGAATCATAGCCATGGCTTGGGGGTGACCTGCTATTGAGCCTTGGAACAATAATGTTTATGGTTTGGTGGAACATCCTTGGTATGTAGCCAGTTGGTGAATCCATTTCATTAAAGATAAGTGCTATTTTTCATGTGTTTGTCTGTTGTATATTTATTTCCGATGTGTATTAATTAATATCTCTGAGATGTGTATATTTGATGTGCATGATTGTTGGTTATTGCTATGCATGGCATGTTTAAAAATTCTTTATATGGTATCATGAATCTTTATTATTCCATGTGTTGTTATCATATTTCTTTCATGCTTCTTTAATAATTAAATGGTATTATAATTTCAAAATTAGTTTCGAACAATGTTTTTGTGGTAGCGTGTCCGGCCTAGGGGTGGTTGGGTACATTACACATTGGTATCACGGCTTCTGGTTGAAACACCAGAATGGTATGGGTTGGAACTGTTGGACATGGTATTGTCATTAAGAAATAATATTTCTTTGAGATCCTAAAGCTCGGGAAAAGGAGTGCCTTAAGGAAGTGATATTGGGATCGAATTCGTAGCAGATCAACTTCAGAAACACCTTCAGAACTATGAGGAAACTCTATTATAGTCACGAAGCTGTAAAATTAGTTGTCATTGATTTCAACCATAAAAAAAAGTATGCAGAAGACCACATAGGAGGAAATAAAAGCTCAGGAGAAAGAGCGTTGCATAAATCACGTAGAAGCTAGAGTGTAATGCAGACAGAGATCCTTTGTAAAGGATCATGGAATCATGACCATTAGATCAGGAGCCATATAAGCAAGAGCCTTAAAATTTAATTGAGAAATTTCAGGTATAAGCAGAGCCATCAGATTGAATTAATAGATCATCAATCATTGATCAAGTCCAAGTAGGAGATATTTAGTTTCGAGACTCTTGAACTTTGCCACTTCGGTGATTACTGGTGACAAGGTATAGGCACGAAATCCTAAAAATGTGACACCTATAAATCCTGACAACCATTAGATTGGAGGAAGAATTTGGGACTGATGCAAGACATTAGATTAGGAGTGGAAGGATAGCGTAAGTTTCAGGACTCTGGAACTTCGCCACTTCAGTGATTATCATAGACTAAGAAAATTTGTGAAGTGTTGAAGCCATGAAGTGTCAAAGCCACGAAGTGCAAAGCCGAAGTTGTGAAATCATGCAGGTCATCAGATATATAGCAGAGGAATGTGGAGCATCCATTTGGCTGATGACATGTCTTATGCCATGTGGCAAGGGTGCCATATGGGGACATGTGTCACATGAATTCAGTGCCTTTTGGACCCCAACATGTCAATTTCTAAGTCACACGTGGCACACATACCATGGGTCCATGTCACCATAGGTGACATCAGCATGGCATGTCATCTCTAGGATTATGGGCTTTGGGAATGTCCATTTTCTTCTACCAGCAAAAGTGTCGAAGGCTGAAGTACCGAAATCACGCGGGTTGTTGATATAAGACCCTTTAGGATTTATCATGACTTTCAAATCAAGGAATGGAAGGACAAGGTAAGCCACAATATCACGGAGCAATGAAATCACGCAAACCATCAATCTAAGATCCCTTCAGTACTTTTCTCAACCGTTAGAACAAGCAGTGGAAGGATGGAATAAGAACTTCAGCAAGTATAACTTCGGGGGAGTTGAACAACTTGAGAGTTGTAATATCTCGGAGTCCTAGAGTGTTGAAGCCCCGAAATAAATAAGGATCGTCCATCTAAAAAATTGATTAAGTCTTAGTCGTTCAATTAATATAGTGGAAGGATAGTGCAAGTGTAGGTATTAACCAATGGTAAGTGGTCATCGTCACTTTATGACCACTTCGGCAGGTATAACTCCAGGGGAGTTGAACAACTTGAGAATTGTAATATCCCAGAGTCCTGGAGTCCTGAAGCCATGAAATAATTAAGGATAGTTCATATCAACACCTGATTAAGTCATGATCGTTGATTTCGTTGAAGCCTCCATATGATCTAGGATCATCCAGTCAATGGGAGATTAAATCTCAACTATCCGATATACTAGTGGAGATAATATAAGTACTTCAACAAAGTGTACTTCGAGAAGTATTACTCTAGAAGAAAAAAATGAAGCACGAAGTGCCAAAATCCCAATAAATGTATATCAAGATTAGGTAGGATCATTCATGGTTGTTCAATAAAGAAGTGGGAGGACATATCAAGCGAGAATGTTAATCAGAATCCACCAGTCGCCTACAATTTATGACCACTTCGGCAAGTCAAAATCCAGGACAGTTGGAAGATCGAAAAGGGATAATAGTTAAATACTGAAGTCTGGCAGACCTGGTTCCACAACTGATCTCATGATAAGGTAAAGGGGTTGATTAGAGGCATGAAGGGCCTAGAAGTAAACAAGTTAGTAGACATTTTTGAACGAGGTCTTGTGTATAAGAATAAAGAGAAAAGCGCTAAAGGAACATCACTTAGAGTGAATAAGCATGTGGTTTCTATCCCACAGTCACAAGGAAAGTGGATTGAAGGAAGCGCCTATGCAGAATTCGGATTATATACCATTTTAAAGAGCATGTGGAATAATTTTACAATATTGGCACACAAACATTCATTTGCCACTACAGGATTATGTTTGCACAAAAAAGGTGAAAGTGATTTTTTTATGAAGCCATAACTTTCAGTTCATAGATCGGATTGGGGAATGAGAATAGTCATTAGATAGATGATTCAGAGGAGAATAACATTTAATTGTATAATTTGGAGGATGATGATATATTTCTTCATGAATTGAGCATAAAAAGGACCTGTAGCATTGTTTGGAATTTTTTTTATAATATGCGTAATCCTAACAAAATGGTTGCTTGCACATTTTGTAGAATTAGGGAGTATAACCATATAAGTTCAAGATAAGAATTTTTATTCCAGAAATGGAGGAAGGAGAGGAAGCCTTCAAGAATGATAAAGAAGCCAAAGGTCAAAATATTAGTGTTGGTAATGCAGATACATAATCAAATGGGCATGGGAGCAAAGGGGGGCAAGAAACCTTAATAGATATTGTGAGGAGCCTGAAAATAGAAGTGCAGAGTTAGAAAGAAAAAAATGAGCGGTTGATGAGAAAACAAAACCAAATAAATTATCAAGTAATGAAAAGCCTAAATCAGTTGCATAGGAAAGAAACGAATGGATCAGACTTAAGGTAGGAGAAAGAAGAAATATTTCATGAAAGAAGAGGTAACTACAGAAGAGTTGCTCATTCAAGAAGTGCCAGCAAAAATCATAGAAATCACACGCCACCTTACTCAGCAAGGAAATTTTATACATATGAGGACTCCATAAGTAGTATAGAAGTGTCTCATGTTAGGCACCAAAGAAGAAGGAATGAATTGGAGAGTTTTCAAAGAGAGTTGAGGAAAATTAAGTCACCATCCTTTGATGGTGAAAGAGAAAGGGAAGATGATGTTGAAGCATGGCTTCTTGGACTCAAGAGGTATTTTCAATTGCATAACTACTCCTCAAACTTAGAAGCCAAATTTTCCACTTAATATTTATATGGAAAAGCTGCTATGTGGTGGGTTCAGATTAAGCAAGTTGAGCACATTAATGAGAGGAGGATCACTTGGAAGAAGTTCAAGAAATATTTTCAGAAGGAATACCTTTCAGATCACTTCTACCACAATAAGATGCAAGAGTTCTTTGAGATAATGTTGGGAAGCATGACCATGACAGAATATGAGAACAGGTTCTTGGGATTGTTGATGTAGGATTTATCAAACATGAAAAAGTTAAGATACAAATGTTTTTAAGTGGACTTCCATCCTTTTATAAAGAGAATATTCAGTATGATTATCCTAAGACATTGGCTGAGACCAACAGGAAGGCTAAGTAATTGTATGAGCAAGGAAAGGGTGGAGAATCCATGCAGAAATCTTGGAAGGATAAGAAGAAGGAGAAATGTGACCAGAGGAGGAAGTGGTTCAAACCTCCTTTCAATAGAAACAACCCTAATAAAAATCAACAAGATCGGTCTACTAAGGATGAATCCGAGAAAAAGGATTCCTTGGGGAAAAGAGGAAGACCACCAATCCAATGTCGCGGGTGAAAATAAAATCACCTATACGAGGATTTCCCTCATAGAGGAGATAAAGTGAAGACCATGGACAACATCTAAGAGGCTACAATAGTGGAGGACATGGGAAATATATATGCAGCCTTAGAAGATCGAAAAGCAGAGTACCAATCCAATCTGATCGAAGTGGAAGGTAAGATCATTAATCATCCTATTGTTATTTTAATTGATTCAAGATAAATTTGTTGTTACATTGATCCTAAAATAGTGTATAGATTACATTTGGAGAAAATTAAGCTATGGAAGTCAAGTTTGGTTCAGCGAGCCACTGGAACCAAAAGAAGGATCAATAAGGCTCTCAGAAGTTTTCCAATAAATATTAATGGAGTAAATATAGTTGTTGATATGAATATCATCCCATTAGGATCTTATGACATCCTAATTGGAATGGATTGGTTGGACCAACACCATTCCATCCTATATTTTCATAACAAGACCTTTACATGTCTTGATGAAGAAAGAAAACAAAGCATTTTGAAAGGAATTCCAATACCCATTTCTATAATGGAGATTTCATCCTTACAGCTGAAGAAATGTTTCTGGAAAGGATGTCAATTGTATACATCTCATGTGGAAGAGTCAGAAAAGACAAAAGGGCTAAGCCTTGAAGATTTTCTAGTTTTGCAAGAGTTTGAAGATGTATTCCAAGAAATACCAAGATTTCCACCAAAGAGGGAGATAGATTTATCTATTGATATAGTACTAGGAGTTTCCCTAGTATCAAAAACACCTTACAGAATGAGTACATTTGAATTGAAAGATTTATAAATGCAGTTGGAAGAGTTGTTGAAGAAAGGGTACATACGTCCAAGTGTTTCACTTTGGGGAGCACCAGTACTCTTTGTCAAAAAGAAGGATGGAACATTGAGGTTGTGTATAGACTTTAGACAGCTAAATAAATACATTGTGAAGAACAAATGCCATCTACCTAGAATTTATGACCTCTTTTATTAGCTAAGAGGAGAAAATATATTTTCAAAGATAGAATTGAGATCTGGATATCATCAAGTAAGAATCAAGGAAGAATACATCAATAAGATTTCCTTCAGAACAAGGTATGGACATTATGAGTTTGTAGTGGTGTCATTTGGACTGACCAATGAACCAACTATCTTTATGTTCTTAATGGATTTCATATTCATAAACTATTTGGATAAGTTTTTCATTGTGTTCTTGGATGACATACTTATTTATTATAAGTCCTAGGAAGAGAATGAACATCACTTGAGGTTGGTGTTGCAAGTGTTGAGGGAACACCAACTTTATTCCAAGGTTAGTAAGTGTTCATTTTACCAAGAACAAATCCATTATTTGGGTCATATTATTTTAGAATAAAGTATAGAAGTAGATCCAAAAAAGATTGAATCCATTAGAGGATGGCCAACACCCAGAAATGTTTCAAAAATTAGATATTTTATGGGATTATTCATATATTATAGGAGGTTTATAGGAGAGTTCTCTAAGATTTCTCATCCCATAAATTCTTTACAAAAGAATGGAATCAAGTTTGAATGGAAAATAGAGTGTGAAGAGAATTTTAATTTACTAAAAGAACTACTTACTAGTGCAATTGTTTTAAAGATTGTTGACCCAAATGAGAATTGTGTGGTATGTACAAATGCATGTAAGGAAGGAATTGGTAGAGTCCTCACTCAAAATGGACATTTCATTGGTTATGAGTCTAGAAAACTCAAAGAACATGAGATGAATTATTCCACACATGATTTGGATCTTGTTTCCATAGTTCATGTTGTTAAGAACCAAAGAACTGAATACAAAAGTACCACAAGAGATATATAAGAACAATGTGAAAAATCTATTTTATTACTATCAAACCCTTAGGGTAGGGAAACACCATACAATGGATCCTATTATGGAAGGTATCCTCCCATTTTCACTTTCCTCTTAGAGGGGGCATCGTCCTATTGAGCTACAACTCCAAATACAATATTTCTTCTTCATATCTCATTACATTGCTTGAACACCTTTATATAGTGCTACCATCACCTAAGAACATTCTAGAGGAGGAATATTCTAGAAGTAGAACCTTATAATAAGTCCTCTTACATTTATTATATCTAACTACCATAGTGGTCCTTATTTAATAATATAGTGGACCTAGTCCACCTTACATTGAATGGCCTTCATTATTATCATTATGGGCCCTCTGGGGACACCCACTACCTCTCTAGCTACCTAACATTCCATCCCACTTATTAAAGTGTTGTCCTCAATGCTTGATGTACAACCATATACCAGGGTCCCATGGATAAGTGTGGACCATAGTGTTGAAGTAGACTAGAGAACCAAGGTCCCATTAAGAAATCAAAGCCACCATACTAAAGTAGTCCAACCACCATTGTAAACCAGGGTCCCATGTCCAAGCTCTCATGTGAACTCCACACAGAAGATATCGTCACCCAATAACCAACTGAAAATGATGCTCCCAATACTGACACCTATCATGTGGATCCAAATAACAATATCCATCCACATAGTGGGAAAGGGTCAAAGCTGAATCTGGAAGAAATAATACTATTATAGAATATGCAGGCTCAACGTTGGTAATCATAACTAGCTCCTCATGTGGGACATTGACGTTCTCTACAAAAGGTGGAGTAGAGTCGTCAAAAAAAACATGGAAGTGATTTTCATCCCAGAAATGACAACTATCCATATACCAATCATCGCAATCGGCCTGAAAACATACCAATCATATATTTCTCGATTATATTCATCCTTGATGTCTGCCATAAGAAATCTCTCTTGCATGTTATCCAATGAATCTTGAAGACTACGAAAAATATCATTGAGGTTGTTTGTGAGGCCATCTACAAAGTGATCCAATGTGTCATTCAATGTGTCATACAATTGGGCTTTGAATGCTTCAGTCGTCTGTAGAATTTCTTTGAGTG
Source organism: Picea mariana (assembly GCA_032191745.1). Taxonomy (NCBI): domain Eukaryota; kingdom Viridiplantae; phylum Streptophyta; class Pinopsida; order Pinales; family Pinaceae; genus Picea; species Picea mariana. The sequence goes on along the minus strand of JASDQU010103191.1, from coordinate 129,978 downwards.
TTTGAGAGGAAATAGCCATTGGAAGCACCACATAAAATATACCAAAAGAAAAATCTTAAAATAATTTATTCAATGGCATTGATCTGGTAACAATATGAGCACCATATGAAAATTTATGAACTCTGCAGTCTCTCCGTCGTCACGAAAAACCCCAAAAAAATAGAACAAGGGTTTAAAAATAAATTACTGCAGAAAATCGTAGCTTTTTCCGAAAAAACCCTGAAAAAACTGTTGAATTTACAATGCTCATAACTTTACTTCCCGAACTCCGTTTCGACTAATTTGTTTTTTGAAATTCGGTATTTTTCCGAGAGGAATTCAAATACCCAATTTTTTTTTTCCAAATTCAGCCCATAAAGATTCAGATATGAACCTGAAGTGTGCCACCCTCTTTTTCTTCCCTAGAAAAAATTCTGCAAAAAGAGCAAGAAATTCTTCCCTTCTTTGGCCAAGGAAAGTTCTTTGATACCACTTGTTAAGAACCAAAGAACTGAATACAAAAGCACCATAATAGATATATAATAACAATATGAAAAATCTCTTTTATTACTATCAAACACTTAGGGTAGGGAAACACCATACAATGGATCCTATTATGGAAGGGATCCTCTCCTGTTCACTTGTCTCTTCGAGGGGGCATCCTCCTATTGATCTACAGCTCCAAATACAATATTTCTTCTTCATATCCCATTACATTGCTTGAACACCTTTATATAGTGCTACCATCACCTAAGAACATTCTAGAGGGGGAATATTCTAGAAGTAGAACCCTTTAAGAAGTCCTCTTACATTTATTATATCTAACTACTCATGTATTATATCTAACTACCATAGTGAGCCTTATTTAATAATATAGTGGAAATAGTCCACCTTACATTGAATGGACTCCACTATTATCATTATGGACCCTCTGGGCCCCCCCACTACCTCTCTAGCTACCTAACACATGCATGGAAGATGTGGAGGCATTATCTCATGGGAAAAATATTTGAATTAAGGACGAACCATAGTGGTCTGAAATATATTTTTGAACAACCAACTTTGAATTCTAGGAAAACAAGATGGATGGAATTTTTAAGTGAGTATGACTTTGACATCAAGCATATAAAGGGAAAGGAAAACAAAGTTGTTGGTTCACTCAGCAGAAGAGTACAACTCATGCATGCTACAGTTGTTAGTATGCATCAATTAGATTTAAACAAAAAAAAATTAGATGTTGTTGTTACATATCAGCATCACCTACAGGTAAAATAAAGTTTACAGCAAGAAAATGTACAATGAAAAATTAAAGAATATGATATTAAGGAACATGGATTGCTTATGCATAATAATAGAATTTATGTTCCTAGTTTCAGAGAACTTAGGAATTTGGTATTAAAATAAATGCATAATGTTCCATATGTTGGACATCTTGGTTACCATAAAACAATTGCAACAGTAAGAACCCAATTCTTTTGTCCGTGAATGAAGAAGGATATTGTTGATTACATTGCCAAATGTATGGAATGTCAGAAAGTAAAAGTTGAGCATAGACACCTAGCAGGTTTTCTTCAACCATTTCCAATTCCATAGAAGAAATGGGAAGTGGTAACCATTGATTTTATAACTAAATTGCACAGGACAACAAGGAAACATGATTCCATAATGCTAGTTGTGGATAAATTGACAAAGGCTGGTCATTTTGTTCCTGTGAAAATGATTCATAACACAAATAATATTGCATAAATTCACATGAGGGAAATTTCTAGGTTGCATGGGATACCTAAGGCAATTGCTTCAGATATAGATACAAAGTTTACTTCAAATTTCTGGAGGGTATTATTTAAAGGATTTGGTACAGATCTGAATTTTAGCACAACATCCATCCACAATCATATGGGAAGACATAGAGAGTCAACCAAGTGATTGAAGACATGTTGAGAATGTATGTGATGGATAAACCATTTAAGTGAGAAGACTACTTGAATTTGGTTTAGTTCACCTATAATAATGGGTATCAAGCTTCATTGAAGATGATCCCATTTGAGGCTTTGTATGGTAGAAAATGAAATACTCCAATGAGTTGGGAAAACCAAGAAGACAGAGTAATACTTGGGCCAGAATTTCTCAAGGACATGGAAGACCAGATGATTAGAATTAAGCAGAATTTAAAGGTAGCTCAAGATAGACAAAAATGTTATGTCGATAAGAGCAGGACAAATAGAGAATTTAAAGTGGGGAGCATGTTCTTTTAAAAGTGAATCCCAAGAAGATCTCATTGAAGTTGGGTAGTTGAAAAAAGATAGCAACTAGATTATGTGGTCCATTTGAGATCTTGGACAGAATAGGGTTAGTTGCATACATGCTTGCATTACTTGCTTCCATGAATGTGCACAATGTATTTCATGTCTCTTTGTTGAAAAAGTATGTACATGATAATAACCATGTTATTGATTGGCATTTGATTTAGATAGAGCCAGAGGGAGACTTTCACATCCATCCAGTGCGCATATTGGACAGAAAAGTCAAAATGGTCTGGAATCAAGTTATAGAGCTTGTAAAATTTCATTGTACTTGTTACGGTCCTGGAGATGCTACTTGGGAGCATGAAGATGCCATGCAAAAAAAGTACTCGCAACTTTTTGAATAAATTTTGAAATTTTGATTTTTGTTTTGTATATGTACTAAGGACAGTACCAAAATAAGGGGGAGGGGAATGCAATACCCTGGTTTTGAGTCCCCATATGAAATAATGTATTTTTTTTATTTGATAAAAGGTTGGAGTGCACATACAATTAAAGATGCCAGTGTGCCTAGGAAATGTAATGTTATGATAATTATTAATAATAAAATACATCTTTGGTTGCAAGACAGACAAGGACAAGAGTTATAGGGGGCTATGATTCCACGAGAGAGGGGGCTTAAGAAGCTAAGTCATTTTATCATATTTTATTTACCCATAATTGTTTTAATGGAGATAATTGGTTACATCAGCTTCTTGGGGAAGGCCATGTGGTTCTTTATTTGCAATTAGTTATTTAAACCCATCTTGTTGGCAGTAGGTCGAAGTGGAAATAAGGATGATCGTGGGGAAATAAAGCGTGCAGAAAGTGAAGTGATAGTTGGAAGGAAACGCAGCATGCGCGCATGAGAGAAAGTGTGCACAAGGGAAGCGACAGCTGGAAGGAAGAATAGCATGCACACATGAGAAGAAGACCTAATGTCGGTAGGATTAGGGTTTTGGTAATATATTGTAAACGGCTAAAGAGCCCGAAATGTATAAATATAGATATGTAAGTATCATAGGGGGGGGATTTTTGTATTGTTCTATCGCAGATATGTATGAGTTAATGCGAGATGTAATGTTGGTATGAACTATTTTTGTAAGTTGTTGAGCTAGAGGAAAGGAGAGAAGGTAGATCTTGAGGATTAGATCGCAATCTGAGGGGCCTGGTGTGATCTAGTTCACCTCATATAGATCTTACCCTGCTGAGAAGAATTGTAAGTGAATAGCGCCATAGATGCAAAACTATCATAATAAAAGAGACAAGAGCCAAATCTTTATGAACGTAGCCCAGGAGGGGGTGAACCATGGTAATATCTATGTAATTTGATTAATGCATGCATATCTTTATCCTCTTTTCAGTAGTTAAATATTGTGCTTAATGAATGAATGGGTTATTATATTGCTATGAAATATGGTTATGCTATTAAGTAAATAAGTTGTTGAAGGTAATGCAAAGTCACGAATAACAGTAGGTTACAATCACAAGTTATAGTAAATGGCTCTGAATATAGATCTCATATCTCATACTCAATCCTAGGTTGTAAACACCGGAGTCTTACAGCCACCCATTAAAGCTATCTCGGGTGATACTGTGCGGCACATTATGTATGTTGTGTTGCGTTCTGGTTTACCAAGAGGGCCGATAGGTTTAGAGGCTTTGTTGGAAACCCGAATGACATGAACCTTGGGTCAATAACACAGACAGTATAGAGGAAGAGTTAACCCAACAAATGGTTATGTTATCATTGCTAGGAACAGAGGCAGATTGAGTAGATAAGATAGATTGAGCGAGAAAAGAACAAGGAAAAGAAGAGAGCAATGATCCATTCGAATGGAATGTTGAGACCGTGGAACCCTACGAAAGCATAAATCGAAAGTTGGTTGAGAACCAAAGAACTAGAGTTTGCAAAGAAAGACAATAGAAACCCTAGAATAATACCTCGCAAATATCTGGACAAATATGTGTTTACTGATTTACACGAAGTCTTTTTCTGTTATTTTCCACATCTATTGCAGTAATGGATACTAAGGTTGAAGGATAACCACATGACAAACCGGATTCGACAGTTAGACTGGACCCCAATACAGATTGAGTAGTTACAAGAGGTGAACAACAAATTCACCCATGCAATAGACTTTTGGCTTGACAGTATCATGGAAGGATTCATAACAGAGTTTGCATTTGACACAGCGAAGTAATACAGCGCAACGGAGCACGAATTTCTATGCGGACCTCGAGGAAGGTAAATTCAATCATTGTATACTTCTATTAAGATATTGTTATATAAAAAAGGTGTAATGACAATGGAATCAGACAGCTAAACTTCCTTGCACGCATGGGGGAAGGGGGGAAGCACTGACAGAGAGAGGAGAAAGGGAAGGAGGTAAGGATAAAGGCAAGAAGAAGGAGGAACCTTTGGCCCTAATCATGATGGATGATGACAAGATTAAGTAGATCTTTGCGTCAACGGGAAGGACACGTAGAGAAGTACCCTACCAATACAATATGAATACCAAGAAGAGAGTTGTAGCTGCGAGGGAAGGCTTAGCGAGTGATGAGGAAGAGGTAGAGAATATCCGGGCTGTGGAGTAGATTGATGAATCCTATGTGCAACATATGAGAGGAAGACAAGAGGTCCAAGAACGGGAGGAGAAGGCAGCCATCATATCCAGTTTAAAGTCAGTGTGGAACCCATAAACCCATGTGCCACTGATACACCAAAGATAACACCACCATTTAGACAACCGAACTTTGAAGGAAGTCTGACAGCAGGAAGTACATATACACAAGGAGAAACAACGGGAGGAGCCAGTCCAAGAAATAGTAGTCAAGTATCTACACCATGCGGAGGAGGTGTTAGTTCAGTATTCAGAATGGCAGGACACAATCCCACCATCAGGTTACCAGAATTTCAGGGAGAAGCAGCAGAAGACCCTAAAAAACACTTGTTCATTTGTGCAAAGATATGGGAATAAAAACAGATCATTGATGAAGATACTAAACTCGTGCAACTAGATATTACGCTAAGATACTGCGCACTAGACTGGTACATGAGTCTAGACACAAACATTGCCCCGGGAATGACAAGGACACTAGACAACATTAAGAAGTTATTGATAAATGAGTTCCTGAAGTTGAGCTCAGAGGATCAATACATGAACAAGATGATCAAAATAAGACAGAAACCAGGAGAGTATGTATGGGAGATTGATCAAAGATTTAAGCGACTGAAGGGAAAGTTAAAATATCTCATTACCAATATGCAGCATCGGCACCTATTTGTCAACTCACTACTCCCACACTTAAAATACCCTTTACGACAATAGAAATTTCAGACATGGGCAGAGGCTTTGCAGGCAACCTTGCAACTAGAAGAGAACCAGTACCAGCAAACAGACCCAGTTATCAAGGAATTGAAGGAGGATTTGAAGAATATAACATTTTAGTTGAACCAGAATAAGAACAAGGACAAACGAGAAGTTGTTTGGTGTACCACATGTAGGACAGAAGGACACTACAAGAACGAATGCCCAACGTTCGCACAATATATGGCGACAGGCATGCAAAATTCGTTAACACCAGGAGGACTATGGTGCGAAATCTGCAAGAAACTGGGTCACATCCCTTATCACTGCACGATGATGCAGAAATACTAGACAATCTCAAAGAGTTCATATTGCACCTTTTGCAATTCAGTGGGCCACGATGATAAAGGTTGCAGAACTATGGAGCTGATGCGAGAAAGGACATCATATGCATATAGAGTATAGGCTGAAATGATGACTGGGAAAACAATGCCACAGTTCAATCCAGTCCTAGCTCCATACAACACTGCACAGCAGCAGTATAATAATGCGCAACAAATGTACAATAACACATAGCCACAATACAACCTGGCATAGCCTTAGTACAATACTGCGCAGTATAATTAGGCACCACAGTATAACGCATTGAGAGGTGATCGATCAGGCTACAGAGGAGGAGGACGAGCTAGAGGAGGTTTCGAACGAGGTAGAGGACCCATCACATGTCACAATTGTTAACAACTAGGGAATTATGCAAGGGAATTTCCACTACCACCAGCAACTTGTATGTATTTTCACGCATCGGACCACGATGCAAAGGAATGTCCAACATTACTAGTAAAGATTCAGGAAAAGAGGAACCAGAACAACCAGAATGTTTAGTGGATCTCAGTCGAAGCAAGGGATGAAGGACAGAACATCAACATAGTCACTCGTGGAGGAGCTAAAATAGGCATTGACACAGTTCAACAAGAACCAGAACAAAATCAGCAGGTGAAGAAGAATACCAAACCAAAAAAGCAGTTCGACGCACAGAAGGAGAAGGAGATATTCAAGCAAGACAAACAAGAATTTCATAAGGAGGACATGCCATCAACTTCAACTTCGCGGCAAGACAAGGAAGCACCAGAATACGAGATGCCTCCATTATTGGATCATACCAACGGGATGCAACCCATGGGACAAATAAGTACAATCAAAGGATTTTTGCAATCATGTGTAAAGGTATTAAGTGATACCTCATCTATGAAAATATTGCAAAACATACTAGAAAAATGTAGCAGCGAGACGAAAGAAAAGCTAGAACCAAAAATAGTTAATCACCTACACACAAGAAGAAGAACAAGTAGGGAATTTAGACTAAATGTTAACATTGGGGATTTCAATATGGGAGAGATAATATTGGATCTAGGATCAGAAGTGAATGTATTACCAAAGAAGACATGGAAATGCATGGGAGAGCCAACACTAGGATACTCACCTGTTCAATTGAAACTAGCAAACCAGCATAGAGTCCTACCAATCGGTAGACTAAAAGGAGTGACCGTAGATCTTGATGGAGTGCGCACTAAAGCAGACTTTGAGGTCATTGAAATAGTGAACGGCACAACATCATATCTAGCATTTCTTGGTCTAGATTGGGCATTTGAAAACCAGGACATAATCAATTTGAAACCAGGAAAATGACATTTGAGTCTGAAGAACATAGGGTCATCACACCATTAGACCCATCAGAAGGGGAGAGGTTTGTAGAACCTACTTTCCTAGACCTAGAGAAAATCGGTCAGTTGTACAGAACAAATGTGCGCGATGAGGATTATGTAAACCCAACTACAGATGGGGTACTCAGTTGGAAGAGCATTACTTCATGTGCAACAAACTCAGACACAGGTTTAGAGAACTACCAGTGGAGGCTACACGAAGTATCGACGTGAAGATGTGCAAGAATATACCGAACAGTAAGATGGGTAGGCATAGAAATCAAAGAACCACCTAGTTTCCATGGACTAAACGATTTGGAAACATTCTTGACATGGTATGAAGACGCAGTGTTAGAAAACCAAAGACTGTTATCACTTGAATTAGCACTCAAGGTCACACCCACAATATGGTGGGGCGCACATAAATAGACAATCATAGACTGGTACCAATGTAAGAGGTTAATGCGCATAAGGTTTGGTGCAAAACAGAAAAACAACAAACAACAAAGGTATGAAGGACAAGGGACACCAGCAGAACACTTGGAGAAGTGAAGAACATTGTGGAAAATGATACCCCCAGAGGAATGGCCTCATTACTTCATACACACTCTAGAGGGGATGCCAGCAAACTAGTCTACAGACCAGGAGTTGCGCAAAGGAACTGCGACCTGGACGATATTGCAACAGAATTTTTCAATCACTTTCTCATTCGAACATGAGAACCCCAACATAGAAGTGGCCCTTAAACAGATAAGAGAAGTAATATTCATCAAAGAACCAGAGATAGAACTAATCACAAAAAAACAACAGGGGAACAAACAAACAATTAAGGACCTATTGTCCTGTTACCATGTATAAGAGGAAGCACCAGATGAAGATGATCCACGCGATATTCAGATCGAAGAAGAAAAAGGAGAAAGAGATTTGGAAGGACCACCCATTGAATTAGAAGTCATTGCCGCACCGATAAAATTAAAGAAGGTCAACATCGGGACAGCTGAGCAGCCCAAAATGGCCATCATTGGAGATTACTGGGATGAGCAAATAGTGGAAAGAATCACAGAGTTGTTGCGTGAATACAGTGACCTCTTTCCCACAACATTCATAGAGATGAAGGGTATAGCCGTAGATCTAGGAGAAATGAAGATACCACTCAGATCGGAAGTGAGACCTATTAGACAGCGACCCTACAGACTGAACCCAATATATAAACAGAAATTCAAAGCTGAGATCGACAGGATGCTCGAAGAAAACATCATAGAACTGATTGAGGAGTCATAGTGGATAAGCCCAATGGTAGTACAAGACAAGAAACAAGGAGTAATCAGAATATGCATCGACTTAAGGAAGTTGAACAATGCATGCTTACATGACCCATTCCCTACACTGTTCACGGATGAAGTATTAGAGATTGTGGGAGGACATGAAGCTTATTCATTCACTCATGGATTCTCAAGCTACCATCAGATTAAGATAGCACAGGAGGACAGATACAAGACCATGTTTGTGATAGAATGGGGATCTTATCAGTACATAGTAATGTCATTTGGACTGAAGAATGTACCAGCAATATTCTCCAAAGTGGTCATCATAGCATTTAAAGAATTCATCCATCAATTTATTGAAGTATACCTATATGATTGGACAGTCTATAGTCTATTGAAAAACCATGTGGAAGTTTTACGGCTAATGTTAGAAAGTTGTAGACAATGTCAGATATCACTGAATATAAAGAAATGCATATTTGGAGCACCATTTAGGGTACTATTAGGCCATATAGTATGCAAAAAAGGTCTATTATTAGATCCGACAAAGATCGCAGTCATTGTTAACTTTCCAGCACCAAAAACAGTCTGTCAGCTAAGAGAGACCTTAAGACACATAGGATACTACAAGAAATTCATCAAAGGATATGCGCAGATCACTACACTGATGGAAATTTTTTTAAGGAAGGATACGAAGTTTTAGTGGAACGATGAGTGTCAACATGGTCTGGATACCTTGAAGGAAAATATGGTTACTGCACCGATATTAGTATTTCCAGACTAGGAGAAGACAGTCCATGTGCATGTAGATGCATCAGCAATAGCACTTGGAGCTATGTTGGTGCAACTAGGAGCGGGAGACTTGGATCACCCGATAGCATTTGCAAGCAGAAAGCTATCAAACTCATAACAGAACTATAACACTACAGAAAGAGAAGGCCTAGCCATGGTCTATGCATTGTAGAAGTTTAGGCATTACTTATTTGGAAAACACTTTAGGATGTTCATAGATCACTCAAACCTGAAATACCTAGTCAACAAGCCAGTGTTGGGGGGGAGAATCTATCATTGGTTACTACTATTCCAAGAATTTGACTTTGAAGCAATAGTAAATATGGGAAAATTGAACGCAGAACCTAACCACTTATCAAGGGTCACGAATGGAGAAGAACCTACGAACTTAGAAGACAATTTTCAGGATGCACAATTATTCTCAATACAGATTGCTAATGAATACTTTTCATATATCATTCAGTACTTGAGTACAGGTACTGCGCAGCAAGAATATAACACCACGCAGAAGAAGAACCTGGTAGTTCGCACTGCCGACTATCAACTGATTGCAGGACATTTATATAAAATGGGCGCAAATAGTATCTTGCAAAGATACGTGTTAGAGCACGAAAGACCAATAATTTTAGTAGAAGCCCACGAGGGAATAGCAGGAGGGAATTATGCAGGGAAAGCTACCGCGCAAAAGGTATTGCGCGTAGGACTATGGTGGCCAACGATTCACAGAGACTCAAAGGAGTACTGTCAATGATGTGATGTTTGTCAAAGGATAGGAAAACCCAACAGAAGGGATGAGATGCCATTATGACCACAAGTAACATTACAAGCATTTGACAAGTGGGAAATAGACTTTGTGGGACCAATCAACCCACCCACAAAAATAACAGCGGCTAGGTACATTATCACCACGAAGGAATACTTAACAAGATGGGTAGAAGCCACACCAGTAAATATTGCAGCGCAGAAATAGCGGCACACTTTTTGTTTGCACAAGTAATCACTAGATTTGGGTGCCCAAGAGTTTTGATGAGTGACCAAGGCACGCACTTCATAAATAGTACCATCAGCGCTATGATCGAAGCATTTGAATTCCATCATTAGAAGAGAACACTGTATCATCCACAGGAAAATGGCATAGTGGAAGACTTCAACAAAATTCTGGAGAACGTGCTGACAAAGATCTGTAACATCAACAGAGATGAATGGGACATCAAAGTACCAGTAGTATTATGGGCATACAGGACTACATGCAAAAATTTGACAAGGCATGCACCATTTAAATTGGTATATGGCCAAGAAGCAGTGATGCCATTATAATTCTTAGTACCAAGATTGTGCATAGCAGCCATCACACAAATGACAGAACAAGGCACAGTATAGGAGAGACTGAATCAGTTACTGACAATGGAGGAAGACCGAATCTTAGCAGGATTCCACCAACAAGTTCAGAAGGCCAGAGACAAGGCTTGGCACGATAGACACATCAAGAAGAAAGCATTCAAGGAAGGAGATCTAGTATTGATGTATGACAGCAAATCGTTTTAGCACCCGAGAAAGATCAGAATGCATTGGTTAGGACTGTACGAGGTAAAATATGTCACAGATGGAGAAGTTGTATAGTTAAGAGATTTAGCAGGCACAGAACTCAGAGGAATGATCAACGGGAGATGACTAAAGATGTACAAGCATAGTGGACCATCCACCGCGCAGTAAAAAAAAAAAAAATGAAAAAGAACAAAAAGGAAACAAAACCAAACCAGGCACAGTGCACCAGAGGTAGAAAGGCCACATGAGTTTAGAAACAAAAATTAGGCAAAGTATAACAGTCACCTCAAAATGGAAACAAGAAGGAAAAGGAAAGTCGAAAAAAGAAATACAACAAGACAGCACTAGGCGTAATGGAACGACGAAAATGACCGATGGGACACCACATTAATCGCGCCAATTGCAGTCGGCAAAGCAAAAGTATTGGAAAGTATGAAATCATTGGAGATACATTGAACCCTTAGTTATGGTGCATTAAATCCATAATGGAGGAAGAATCCTCGGCAAGCCTCATGGGAAGCTGATACAACACGCGAGCACGGGAGCAACTAGTCTATTCGTGAAAGGAGAACAGACAGAGAGCAATAGAAGCTATGTTGGCACAAGGGCAGACCTAGGGTTCAACGCTACAACAACTCAGCAAAAAAACCCTAATTACCGACCCTTTTGGCAACATCTGTGAAGCAGATGAAGTCTCACC
>JASDQU010103191.1:87949-115671 GCA_032191745.1 Picea mariana | reverse complement strand
ATCAGTGCCCTAGTTTTGAAGCTAGAATAAATCTTATCAAACATACATAGATCCATACTTTAGAAACAACAATTTTCACTAATCTTATTTTCAACAGAGCACAAAGTTTCCAGATATAAAACTTTTTACTATTCTTACCTTTATCAGAGCACTGAGCTTACAGATATTACCTCTTTTCTTCGGATATGACCCTTCTTGTCACAGAGCTTCATAGATCAAGTAGAATACTGCACACTAGAGTGACAGATCTACGCACAGAGCTTTCACAATTTCAGGTCAGATCTTCGCACAAAGCTTCTTTTTCTTCAGTTCCCAGCAATCATAGTTTCAGATCACGACAACAGAACCATTTGTTGGCATAGGGTCATACCTAGGGTTCAACACTACAACAGCACACCAACAAAACCCTAACTACCGGCCCTTTCGGAAACACCTGCAAAGCAGATGAAGTCTCACCCGAGGTAGAGGCAAGGGTGGTTGTAGGACTCAGATGTCTACAACCTTGGTTGGGACACGGATCTATTATTCTAACACTTAATAGAGCACTCAACAGTTAATATTCATCAATATCCAATCTTAGTTATAGCGCAGTTAAACCCTAATTACAAAGTATCACAGTATTCATTCATATCTAAGGTATTTAAGCACTAAGCATATCCACATAGGTCAGATCCATACTATTAAGCACCTAGGATTATCATATCTATCTACCATTCATCTATATTGTACCACTAAGCACATTAACATATAAACACATCAACACATCGCACAAAGCAGAGAAACACAGCATGTACGTCGTTCACCCCCACCCTGGGGCTACGTCCACCAATTCTTCTCTTCTTTATTAGCTTCTTCAATTAGTTACATGCACAGAGCCTCAAAAACCCTACTCTGCAAAGGACAGGGGATCTACACAACTCGCTAGATCCTCCTTCCCTGAGTAGATCTAAGCACACAGCCTTCCACAGTCTCTTACAATGACTTTCACTTAGCTTTGCAAGTCTCACATAGTATGCACCAAAGCACTTACAACTCTTGATCACATAGATCCAACTCTAGCACTTAGCCATTCGTACTCACTACATCTCCTTAGCATTTATTTATACATACAAAATAGGCCTAAGCATGGGTAAACCCATGGGTTGACATTCCCATACCCGTTACATAAGCCCAAAACCCAAAAATCCCTAAAAAGGGGTTGAGATCTCACGATCTCCGCTTTGTCTTGCGCTTCGCCTTCGACAGCCTGTCAAAGTCCAAAAAATAGGTCAAACATGACCAAAAATATTCGAAACTTGGTCAAGGGCCAACAAGCTAGAACACAGAGAGCGAGGCTACAGAGATCACAGATGTTATTCAAACCCAGCAAACGTTCAACAGTCACCACTATGGCACCACCGAAGCCAATAGAAGCAAGCCAGAATGCCAGACCAACTAGGGTTCAAACTAGGTCACGAGGACCATTGGAAGAGGATGAATAATAGCAGTTGAAGATCATCAACATTGACAAAATCCCTTCCCCAGAGACGATACCGTTGAATCCCACACCGATACTGGAAGAAACTCAACAGCTAGAAGCAGAGGCCATGAAGGTAGATACGCCAGCAACGGCACAGGAGCCTCTGAGCCAGGAAGAAGAAACCCTAAAGGAGGTGCAACCAGAGAGCACCGAAACAGCCCCAGAAGTTAATGGAACAACGCCAAATTTGGAAGCAGCAGTGGATCCAGATGAGTCTCAAATGACCATCTCAGAACACCCAGCAGGGGAGACAGGTGAAGATGACTCAGCTTGGCCAAAATGGGTTATGGAGGAGCAATCAGAAGCCGTTGGAACTTTGATCCATCCACCACTACAGCATAAAGACAAAATACATATACCAAGGTCACCTTGCAAGAAACCTGTAGTAGAAATTGTTCTACTGTGCATACCAACTAGGGTACAGGTAGGACCAGAGCTATTGGGCCATGTCAGGAAGCTCAAATATTAAGACCACGATGTAGCAGATGAAGACAAGTTCCTGGAACTTGCACAAAGGGTCTTTATACAAACCACGGGTACAACTCGAGTTGGAGAACCGATCAACCAGCCATACCAGTGGGCAACTGGGCTGGAGAAAATGGGAATTCTAGGTCTGCTGGACATACCACATTTTGGCAGAGGCCAATACGCAACAGCATGCGTCAAACATATTTTAGCAGTCACACATGGAGGGGACATATGGTTGGACAAGCTCGTCCCCATAATTGTTGAGCTTATTGTGCAAATAACAGGATTACCAATCCGGGGTATGGATTCCACGTTGCTTTTGGATGACAAAACCAAGGAGAAAGCGCTAGCGGAAGAGATGAAGAAGAAGTATGGCACTACCAGGGGGACAAGAGGCATCATCATCAAATGAATCAACAACGTAGCCACACAATTGGGCACGAAAATCTTAGCCTGCAAGTTGCTAAGAAAATTTCGCAGGGAGGAAATCGCAGCTAGAGTTGTTGCAGTTGCAGCCCAGTGCGCAGAAGGCACCTCAATGAGCTGGGAACCATACTTATTGAACTTGTTCCTAGAGGTCTGGAAGGATGCACAATACCTAGGCACAGAGTTCCACTACTCATGGTTGATTACCTTAATAGCCTTCATGGGATGGAAAGAGACAAGGTATGTAGTTTTTTGTACTAGACCAAAGCCACAAGGAGAAAGGTATTTTTTGCTCTGAGCCAGGCCAGATGTGAGAACAAGAGGATGAACGGATCCATCTTTGAGGGGTGCCTACATGACCTACAGGAAGCCATATCCAAGATGTGGAGAATTACACCAGAAGCGAGCAATATGCCGACATTGCCAAATTCCAGGCCACACGACAAACAATGTGGATCCAGGCAAAGAATGATCCAGAGAAACAGTGGCTACAAATGTACTACTACATCATAGAGGGTGACATTGACATGGTCATCAGTGAATGGCCCAACGAATGGAAGATCCCATCCATTACCCAAGAAGTGTCAAAAAGAACAACAGAGGAAGAGGCGGAGTAGGGAGAAACGCAACCTCCAGAAATCCAAGTGCCCAAGAAACCAAGAACGGGCCAAGGCAAGTTAACAGAGGAAGACGAAGGACCAAAGAAAATGGGAACCCGGAAGGGGGAAAAGGGGAATACATAGCCGGCCAAAGATAAGCACAAGTAGGTCGAGGCCATGCAAGAGACCGCAGCAAATCCCAATTCCCAGGAAACAGGGGGAAGAAAGAGACCAGCAACGCAGACCAGAGGATCGCGCAAGAAAATGAAGGCACAAAGACCACCTCTAGAATATATGATTACAGATGATGGTGTGGAGATGATAGCTCGAATGCTCCAGGATTTCCTATCTGAGGACTTCGACCATGCAGCACATAACAAGGACAAACTTCAAAAAGAGTTAGCAGAAATGGGGTAGTTCCTTAAGAAATTCGGGGAAGTACAGATAGAAAGCAACAACAGGGGCATAGATCCATCAACACCACAGACCGAGGAAAGAGTGGAGGTAGAATAACGAGATCCATTCCACTCACTATTGTGCACAAATGCAACATTCTACATCACACCTAGTATGTTGCGCATGGACGAAATCGTGGGGCAGACACCCTTGAAGGATTTAAGCCACATCCAATTGGTCTTGACGCGGATGACATCCAGGGCACTACACAAGTTGCAGGTTAGCGTCAACCACGAGGTACAGTCTCGTGCACACAAAGACTTAGTCGAATTACAGCGAGCAACAAAGAAGCCGGAGGCACTGGAAAAATTCTGTGAGCAGGCCAAGTTTGAAACTCAGGAGGAAAGAGAATGCAGGAACGAACTAGAATGAAGAGTAGGAGGAATTTTTGAGAAGCTTCCAAACACCGCTCAGGGGAATGAACTTGCAATAGTGGAAAATATTAATCAGATTGCATAGGAAATCGAGAAATAACATAAGTAGATTGAGAATATCTGAGAGTAGCTCATACCAACCACACCACCAGCAGTGAAGGAGAAAAGGAAGCAGGAAGCAATAGTGCAGTTGCAGGAGATAGAGCAGCAGGTCAGCACAGCCACTGACTTGTTCGATAAAATAACACAGATTTGGACTAGGTTGGAGGAGGATTAGCAGGTCCATAAATGGGACATGGGAGAAGAAAAGATCAGCGCAAGGATCCAAGAAATCAAGCAGAGGCAGAAGACAATACCAATCCTAGAGCGCCTCAAAGGGACGCAGGAGATGAAGAATCTACAGGAAGAACTCATCACTATGAAAACACAGAAACATGAGCGTCGGGATCAAATGGAACCATTGTAGGAGTGGGTAGCAGAAGTACTGGCACAGGTAGAGGAAGATAAGACACAGATAGCACAGACCCAGGAAAAATTTCCAGGAATTTTCAGCGACGAAGTGGCAGTCCAGTTAGTGGACACAATCAAGGAGAAGATTGCGTAGGCACTGACACAAGCAGTAAATCTCAAGGAAAAGTTTCAGACAATCACCAAGGATATAGAGAAACCTCAGAAGGATTAGGTGGCTTGGGATGAGCCACATGTCAGTGTTGGGGGCCTGTTGGCAGCAGTCCGAAGTGGAAAGAAGGATGATCGTGGGGAAAGAAAGTGTGTAGAAATTGAACAGACAGCTGGAAGGAAATGCAACATGCACGCATGCAAGAAAGCATGCACAAGGGAAGCGACAGTTGGAAGGAAGAACAACACGCGCACATGAGAAGAAGACCTAATGTCGGTATTTTTAAGGTTTTGGTAATGTATTGTAAACAATTGAAGAGCCTGAAATTTATAAATATAGATACATAGGTATCATAGAGGGGGGATTTTTGTATTGTTCTATTGCAAATATGTATGAGTTAATGGGAGATGTAACGTTGGTATGAACTATTTTTGTAAACTATTGAGCTAGAGGAAAGGAGAGAAGGTATATCTTGGGGATTAGATCGCAGGTTGAGGAGCCTGGTGCGATCTAGTTTGCCTCATATAGATCTTACCCAGCTGAGAAGAACTGTAAGTGTGTTTTGTCGTAGATGTAGAACTATCATAATAAAAGAGATAAGAGCCAAATCTTTGTGGACATAGCCCAGGAGGGGGTGAACCACGGTAATACCTGTGTAATTTGATGAATGCATGCATATATTTATCCTCTTTCTAGTAGTTAAATATTGTGCTTAATGAATGAATGGATTATTATATTGCTATGAAATATGGTTGCACTATTAAGGAAATAAGTTGCTAAAGGTAATGCATAGTCACGAATAACAGTAGGTTACAATCACAAGTTATAGTAAATGGCTCTGAATACAGATCTCATATCTCATACTCAATCCTAGGCTGTAAACACCTGAGTCTTACAGCCACTCATTAAAGTTATCTCGGGTGAGACTGCATGACACATTTTGTGTGTTGTGTTGCCTTCTGGTATACTAGGAGGGCCGATAATTTTAGAGGCTTTGTTGGAAACCCGAATGACATGAACCCTAGGTCAATAACATAGACAGTATAGAGGAAGAGTTAAACCAACACATCTTGTGGATTGTTTGGGAGTTCTTCTTCACCCACTTTGTTCATTCATTATTCATTGTTCACACTCTCCATTATGTTCACTTTTTTCACTCATTCATTATTGTTGTTAGAATGGGACCATGGGGGCGAGTTATTGAGGAGGAAGCCTTTGTTTTTTTGTTGTAGCAGTGATTGGTGTATTCTAGCTATGAATTAATGCATGCATGCTTGAGATGCATTGGCATGTACTAAAGTTTACTCACAGATGTGAGTCTTGATAGTCCCATCATGGAGATTCTTGACCAGATGCACTAGAGCCGTGGAAGGAGGTGGACATCCTGAGGGACTGTGTGGAAGAGAAGGGGGTCCATTCTCTTTGGTTGTGAAGGCTAGAGAGAAGAGAGTTGGTGTACTTTGGATTGTTGTGTGTTGAGAAACCTATGAGAGCTTGAGTGTTGATTGGTTTGGGAAGATAAGTGACACCCTAGAACCATCCTTGTGGACTCATAGACCTGGATCGGGTGTGACCTATTGTTGAGACTTGGATCAGTAGTGTCTTTCGTTGGGTGGAACATCCTTGGTCTACAGCTAGTTGGTGAATCTATTTCATTAAAGATAAGTTTTGTTTGTCATGTGTTTCTCTGTTGTATATTTATTTTCAATGTGTATTAATTAAGATCTCTGAGATGTGTATATTTGATGTGCCTGATTGCTGGATATTTCTATGCATGGAATGTTTAAACATTCTTTATATTGTAGCATGAATATTTATTATTGCATGTGTCGTTATCATGTTTCTTTCATTCTTCTTTATAATTAAATGGTATCAAAATTTCGAATCAATTTCGAACAGGGTTTTTGTGGTAGCATGCATGGCCTGGGGGTGGTTGGGTACGTTACAGATATTCTCATATATATTAAAACTTGGCAATCCCATCTAATCCAGTTGGATCAAGTTCTCCATCTCTTATATAAGCACCAACTTTTTCTCAAACACTCTCAATGTGCTTTTAGTGCCTCTGAAGTGCAATACTCGGGCCATATTGTCGACAAGGATGTTGTACAGGTGGATCCTAAAAAAATTGAAGCTATGAAGTATTGGAATTTCCCTAAAACTCCTAAAATATTGCATGGTTTATTGGGTTTAATGAGATATTATCGAAAGTGTGTTCATAATTATGGAAAAATTGCAGCTCCTCTACCTACTCTCCTTGAAAAGAATGCTTTCAATATTACTCCAGAAGATGATCAATCCTTCCAAGCCTTGAAATATCCTATGTGCACAACTCTTGTCCTAGAAATACCAAACTTCACCAATACGTTTGTCCTAGAATGCGATGTGTCAGGGAAAGGAATTGGGGTAGTCCTCATGTAAAATGGTCGTCCTTTGGCTTTCATTAGAAAACAACTATCCGAGTGAAATTCGTGTCAATACACCTATGAAAAGGAAATTTTTTCTGCATGTTATGGATCTCTGTCATCTGTATCTATTGGGGTGATGCTTCCAAATTAAAACTAATCATCATAGCCTTAAGCATTTTTTTTGGCAAATAATCTCCTCCCCAGAGCAACAAAAATGGGTGACCAAGTTGTTTGGATATGATTATGAGATCATATACAAGAAGGGAAAATAAAATGTGGTTTTTGATGCTCTTTCAAGAAAATATGAAAATGAAGAGTCCCTCTTGTCCCTCTCATTCGGCTTTAGGATGTCACCAAGTTGTTTGGATATGAGTATGGTGACCTAGTAGGAAATAGGAAAAATGGGTGACCAAGTCGTCTGAATATGATTATGAGATCATCTAAAAGAAGGGAAAAGAAAATGTGTTTCTTGACGCTATTTCAAAAAAATGTGAAGATGAAGGGTCCCTCTTTTCCCTCTCATTCATTGTAGAATATTGTCTTTATGTTGTTCACCAATAATGGTTGCAAGACCCCAAACTTTCCATCCCAATCCGAAAATTGCAACAGGATCCTCAAGCTTCTCTAGGGTACTCTTGGCATAATGAGAAGATTCACTATAAAGGTCACATGTATTTAAGAAAACAGTCAAACCTTAAATCCATGGTGTTCTATGAGTTTCATGCTTCACCCAAAGGTGGGAATTCCAGGTTTACCAAAACCTATGAATGGGTCAAACGTTATTTTTGTGGGACAATATGAAATTTGACATCCACACCTTTGTGGTTGAATGTGATACATGTCAATGCAATAAGGGAGAAATATTCAAATCTCCAAGCACACTCCAACTTCTCTCGATTCCACCTACTATTTGGAGGAATAATTCTATGGATTTCATTGTTGGCTTACATAAATTGGGAAATAAGTCAGACATCATGGTGGTAGTAGATCGTCTTTCCAAATATGCTCAGTTATGTGCTCTTCAACACCCATTCACTGCATCTACAATGGCTCAAATTTTTATAGATAATATATTCAAACTCCATGGCATGCCTAATTCTAATTTCTTTGATCGAGATCCAAATTTCACCAACAATTTTTGGTAGGAATTGTTCAGGATCCAGGGAACGCAATTGCATCTCAGCATTTCCTATCATCCCCAGACTGATGAAAAAATTAAAGTTATCAACAATTGTTTGGAAACATATTTGTGGTGTTTTTCATCCGATAGAAAAATTCAGTGGGTTCAATGATTACCCCTAGTTGAATGGTGGTACAATACATCTTACCATATTTCCACTCGCATGACCCCTTTGTTGAAATTTTATGTAATTTCGGAAGTTATTCCTAAGTGTAATTGTGAAAGGGTTTATTAATAAGTCGTGGCGTTTAGGTCTTTTAGAGTATAAATAGAGGTTATATCGAATCATTTTCAGATCACTTATCGAACATAAGTACAAGAGAGTAGTTCACACTTATCTAGGAGGTTATTCTTGGTTTGTGTCTAGGTCTCTTTGGTATTTATTTCATGAAAGAGAATTGTATGACATTGTACATGTTGGAGGAATCTATACTACGGAAAGTTTGCAGGGTTTTCTCCCCCTTGAGGGTTTCCCTGAGGATATATATCTTATTGTTTTATGGATATCTTTCTTTCAGTTGTGGTCCTTTTGCATATTAAATAATAATAAAAGAATATAATACTTTAACTGTTGGAAAAAGCATTAAAAAAAATCAACATGGTATCAGAGAAGGCATGAAAAAGAAGTTTTTCCAAAGATTTTGGGAAGTGTTTTGGAAAACTAACTTCACCTTCCCATGTAGGATGACTACCAGCACCAAAATTGATGAGAAGCTAGAAGGAGCAGAAAAGTTTAGAGCATGGAAGTACAAAGTAGGCCTCCTTCTGGAAGAACATGATTTAGAAAGATTTTTTGAGGAGGAAGTTCCAGAACCAAAGGAAGATGAGGCCAAGGAAAAGCATGACAAGAACCAGGCCATGGCTAAGAGGATTATTGCATACTCAATTCAGGATCATTTAATACATCATGTTTCTCTATTAAAATCTTCGAAGAAGATGATGGATGCATTGAATCGACTATTTGAAGGAAAAAACATCAACAGAAAGATGACATTGAAGACCCAGATGAAGAATGTGAAGCTTCAAGATTCAGAGTCCATTCACTCTTACTTCTCGAGAGTGAACCAGATCAAGGAACATATTGAAGCTATTGGAGATATTTTTGACGAAGAATAAATGGTGATGACCACCTTGAATGGTCTCCCAAGGTCATGGGAATCATTCATTCAAGGAATATGCTCAAGGAGGAAGCTAATCAAGTTTAGCATATTATGGGAAGATTTCACTCAAGAGGAAGCAAGGCTGGTAGCAAGAGAAGATAAATTGAGGGATGATGATCAAGATTTAGTTGCTCATACAAGGAAAGGAAAGAGTAAGAAGTAACCCTCATCCCCAAAGAAATCTCAAAAGTCAAAGAAGAATCGAAGAGACTATTCAAATGTGATGTGTTTTTGTTGAAAAGTTGGGACACGTTGCAAAAACATTTCCCCTTATTCTTAAACTAAAAAAAAAGGAAAAGGGAAAGAGGCATCATTCTCATGCAGCGGAAGATGATGAACCACCAAATAAATTTCAAGAGAATATTATTCAAGGATGATGACTATGTCCTAATATCATCTCTCATAGGAACAGTCACCCCTGGAAATGATACTTGGTTGGTGGATAGCAGTACTTCTAAGCACATGATAGGGTATAAAGGCTCTCTATAAAACTTAATTCATAAAGACTCTCCTCATAATGTGAAGTTTTGTGATGATTATCAGTATCCAATCAAAGGAGTAGGAGAGGCCTCCAACGAAATAGATTCTGAGAAGGCACTGAGGATGAAGGACGTGCTTTATGTACCAGGTTTGAAGAAGAACCTTCTCTCAATTTCATCTTTGGATGAGAAGGGTTTCAGAGTTCCATTTGTAGATGGATAATTTCTCATGTGGCCAAAAGGAAAGACGTTTGATGATGCAGTTGTTATTGGTGTCCAAGAAGGAGGATTGTATAAATTAAAGGGACGCTCAGATTCAACATTGATTCACGACACTGTGAATTCAAGTGAGCTATGGCATAGGATATTTTCCCACCTACACTATAGAGATTTACCAATCGTGACCAAGATGGTAACAAGACTACCAGGGATTCAGGTGAATCCAGATGGTATGTGCAAAGGTTGTGCACAAGGAAAGAATGTGAAGAACCCCTTTCCAAGAAGTGATATTCGAACCAAAAGAGTCTTGGATATTGTACACTTGGATGTATGAAGACTGATTTCAGCACCATCACTCAGTGGGTACATATATTATGTATATTTTATTGATGATTACTTACGTAAAACTTGGATTTAATTTTTGAAGTCAAAAGGTGAAATATTTGGTAAGTTCAAGGAATTCAAGGCACTAGTAGAAAACCTAATAGAAAATAAGATAAAGACATTGTTATCATACAATGGAGGAGAATTCCCCTCAGATGAATTCTCAAATTTCTGCAAAGAATTTTGGATTAAGAGAGAGCTCTCTACTCCCTATAATCTGCAACAAAATGGAGTGGCAGAGAGAAATAATCAGACGATTATGGAAGCAGTGAAGGCCATGATCCATGATCAAGATTTACCTATGTATCTATGGGCAGAAGCTGCGATGACAGTTGTGTATGTGTAGAACAAAATTCCCCATCGATTTCTTGAAAACAAGACACCAAAGGAAATTTTTTCAGGAGATAAGCCAGAGGTCAGCCACCTGAGGATATTTGGTTTTCATGTATATGTGCATATCCCCAAGGACAAGAGAAAAAATTTGGACCCATCTGGAAAGAAAGGTACATTTGTTGGGTACAGTGACACATCGAAGGCCTATAAAGTATACATTCCCAGTCTCCGAAATGTTGAGATTAGCAAGGATGTAACCTTCAATGAGGATGTATCTTTTCACAATTCAAAGTAGGTTCATGCAGAGGAATCTCATGACGAAGAGAATGGAGTTCCTAGAGCCGCGGATACAAGAGAAGAGGAAACAGAGGAATCCATTCTTGAGGATCATGCTATGGCCAAGCCACAAAGGACTATGGGGAATCCTACACAAAAGAGAATACCATATTGGCCACAAGAGGGCATCAGAGATGCAGAGAGATATGGTGCCCAAGATGGATTATCTAGGCAAGTCAAGAAACCAAAACCGTATCTCGTCTATGTGCATTATTGTGTGATATAATTGATGCAGAGACTACCAGCTATGAATAAGATGCAAGAAATAAAGAATGGAAGGATGGAATGGTCGAGGAATACCAGTCAATAATGAAGAATGACATTTGGAAAGTGGTTCCCGGACCCAATGAAAAATCAATCGTGAGCTCCAAGTGGATATTCAATATGAAGCATGTTCCAAATGGAAGCATTGAGAAATAAAAGGCTATATTTGTAGCACAAGTATTTTATCAGACGGAAGGAATTGACTAAGAGGAGAATTTTTCCCCTGTGGAAAGATATACTTCAATAAGGGTTGTTCTTTCAATAGATAATATGATGAAATGGAAGGTTCGTCACATGGACATGAAGACAATATTTTTGAATGGGGTAGTATAGGAAGAGGTTTATGTGGAACAACCACAAGGATTCGAGACACATGATAGGGAAACACATGTGTGTAAGTTAAACAAGGAGTTATATGGATTGAAGTAGGCACCAAGAGCATGGTACGGTCAGATTGATGGTTTTCTGATGAGCTTGGGATTTACCAAGAGTAGTGTAGATTCTAACCTTTACTTCAAGGTTGAGAATGATAGACCAGTGATATTGCTATTATATGTGGTTAACCTATTCTTGACAGAAGTGGAGAAGCTCATCACTAAGTGTAAGAGAAAACTCGTTGCAGAGTTCAAAATGAAATGCCTAGGTTTGATGCACTACATTTTGGGTCTAGAGATATGGCAGAGGAAGAATGAGATATTCCTAAATCGGGGAAAATATGTTGTGGATATCCTGAAGAGGTTCGGGATGTTGGACTGTAAATCGATGGCATCATATATGAAGTTGTTAGATGATACGACTTCAGAGGTTGTGGATGCTACATTATATAGGCAGATGATTGGATCATTGATGTATTTGATGAATACACGACTAGATATATGTTTTGTTGTGAACACCCTGAGCTAGTAATATTATCCCCTATCCTAGGGATAACTAAGGAGATTATGTCTCAAGGCCCATGGGTCCTAGACATGGAGTACCGAGAGCCATATGACTTGAGCTTGGCCCTGGAGGAACCATATTTTATTCATAACCTCATATGTATCAACATGAATAGCATCCATCCCATCGACCATGGTTCTAAAGTAGTAGTGGGTATTTCTCCATGAGGTAATGAGTCTAGGTATCATGTTATGTGTCACTCTAATTCTCAAAACATATTAATATGTGCATTGAATTCCCTTTTGTTTCATGACGTTTGCTTGGAAATTATGCACTTTAACTTGTCCATTCCTGGGGGGGATGACAAAGTGCCCTAGTAAGTTGGTTCCCTTAGGGATGAGTTTCCACGGGGTGGGTCTATGACGGATCATCATCCATTTATTCCAGACTTACCACTTTTCATCATTATACCTCTCATATATCCCCTACATTGGTTCGGGAATTGGGTTTCGCAAACTAGTAAGGGTTGTACCTTGCCTTGTGGGAAGAAGGGGATAAAGTCCCAGAGGGTAAAAGTAGTTGGAAAAAGTTAAAATCCAAGATGAAACCTTGATATGCTTCACCCAGGCCTTCCCGAGAAAGAAATAAAAGGCTTCTCAGCAAGAAAACGGGACCCGTAAAATAAAATAAAACTCAAGGCCTAGTTGGTGGATAGGAGGTCTCATCATGAGCCAACCTATTAGGTCCATGGGCATGTAGCGGTATGAAACTAATATTCATATTGTCACCAAACTAGGATAGTGGCTCTTAGTGGCATAGCCAAGAAAAAGGGGGTCTCATCACGAGAAAACCTTCTCATTTTCGTGAAATGCTTGTGGGTAACGATGTCACCACTGGTCACCACGCCAAGGCGGTGTCCTCCAACTATTCTCTTGAAAAGAAAAATCAATAATACAAAGAGTAAAAGGCATTGGATGGTCTAGGAAACAATAGCATCCATGACAAGGTGTAACTCACCCTCTACAAAGGCATCCATAGGTAAGACCTACATTTCCATGTCATCACTGCACCCTTTGCCCAAACATTACCTAAACCATCTCATACATTTACATGACTTAGATTGGTCTTCACCTTGGAAACACCCCACACCTAAGGAGGATACTCCCAATAGGACATCCTGAGACCCTCTCCAAACCTGGCTTGTTAAATAGCATAACGTCTTTGAGCATTTGTCTGGGTAAAGGGGGATTTGATGCACATGTTTGGGTAACTTGACTATTATATGTGATTGACATTTCTATGATCCCTGTGACTTATGATCCCATGGAGGGTGTACTTTTTTTTTCTACAATACCATTCCTGATGGACAGGTACATATGGGGATATGATTAGTTCGGACCTCTGTGGGGCTTAAATCCCACTAGATGGATGTTGTGACCCTAGCCAGGGGTAGAGAGATACCAGAGGCTTGCACCAGAAAAAAAGGAGGAAATTCCACCAAAGGAACTTTAGCAGGCTTGGACCTAAGGGGTTCTTTCCCTCCCACCATGACGTTGGCCCTTGAAGGCTCCTGACATCATCATGTTTAGCCTTGGCATCATCCAGTTAGGGTTTTGGCATGAGGACTACTTGGTTGGCACATGTGGTAGATTCTGAGGCCTTTTAAGGCCTAACTTTTCACTTTGGATTCCTATCATTCCATGAAGGGTCCTAAAGTCACCCTAGGAGTGGCATGACATCATCCCTAAGAGACAAAATTAGGGTTTTAATTGTTAATTTTATGTAAAAATGGTTTTTTTATGAAAACTGGCCATGTCGGCCTTTTTTGACCTAAAATGTAATTAAAGGTCACTTGTATTGTATAAATAGAGAGTTAAGAATCTCTTTTCTTCATCATCTTTCACTCACACAAGTGTGAAGTCTGAAATTCGGCCTCTTTTAACTCTTATTGGCTGAAATTAAGTGGTGCGCAACTCTTGGAGGAGGCTTCTTTGGTCTATTTTTTCATTTTCATGGTGGAAATTCTTCAACTAGGGTTTGTAGCTAGATTATTCTTGGTGAAGTAAGTAGAAATATGCAATCCTTATTTATTTTGAATGGTTATGGTGCATTTACTTGTTCATTTCTAAGATTATGAAATTGCTAGTGTAAAACCCTAGGAGAAAAGCACATGTTATTGTCATTTTCTTTATAACTCTTCACCTACTTGATTTTGCTAGAGAACACCTCCCTTGAAGGATATACTAGAGCCCTACCTTAGTAGCACTCTAGTGTCATTGCTTCATTAAGCTTCATACATTCATTACTTGTTTGACCTAAAGAAGGAAATCGTTAGGGCCTAGGGTTACCTACTTCCTAGCATTTTTTTTCTTCTAGGGTTTTAGATATTGAGGCCTTAGGTTACTAACACCTCAATCATCTTCCCTTTTCATTTATCTCATCTATTATCATTTGTTCTTCCCTCTAAGAATTTTCCCTGCAACATTGACTCCATTTACCCTAAAAGGCACTAGTTCATACCTTTCCAGTGATTGATTGACTAAAACAACTCTTAAACCATTTACCTTAAGACCTTTACTAACTATTTCTAACTTTAGATTAGAATAACCTACTAAATAATTTTATGTTGTTGCAAAAGATTGCTACAACCATCTATAATAGTAGCAAATTAATCTTAAAAGCAATTTTTAAAGCTGATTATACATTGCCATCATTGCTTCTGACAATTACTATCACTTTGTCAAGTTTATGTTATCATGTATGGTCATTTTTTAAGCTTTATTGAGGCATAATTGTGAATTTATTGCTATATATATATTGTTGTTATAAATACTTTTGTTGCTTCATCTTTTATATCATCTTTTTCTTTTTATCAAAAGTCTATGGTTTTATGAAGTACTAACATCATATGGTACTTGCAAATAGTATTTTTCTTGTTGTCTTGTTCTGGGAAGGTTCACTTAAATATTACTTTGCTTCATCTCATTAAAACCTTTGGAACTTTTGATCAGAGTGACCTGTGAGAGGGGTGGGACTTTCTTGATACTTTTTCCTTAGCCTTCTCAAACCCCCAAGTCACTGAGGACGTCTCCCCTGGGGTACCACTCTTAAATAGAAAGAGGTGTCTTGTTAAGGTGGCAGTGATAGGGCATCCTCCTTGTTATACCAATTTAGTACCCACTCTCCTTTGTCTTTGGGAAAATACAAATTGCGCGTTAACATTTTGGCACCATTGTCGAGGAACGCTGAGTCAATTCTCCTCAAAGATGGCACTTTTCGGTAAGACTTTCCTCAAAATCCTTTATTTTACAAATCTTACCTGGCGACTCCACTGAGGGTGATCCCCTCATCCCTTTGATAATCTCAATAAGATTGTCTGACAACTCCATTGATGACGACCCGTAGCAGACATCAGTACACACTATATTCTATTGTAGTTCCTATTGTCCCCATGCCCCCTCCTAAATGGTCTCCCGAGGAAATTTTTGGCCCTTTGGACTTAGCTAAAACCCAAGGTGGATTGCATGATCTCCCAAAAAGGGTCGATTCCTGGATATCTAAATTCTCGGGAGAAGTAGGATCTTATGGAAACTCACATTGGACTAAATTTTGTGAGGGGTATGAATTTCATCAATCAGGAAAGGAACACCCAGACACGTTTATGACACTTTTCTTGAACTCGCTCACCGAGGGTGTCAGAATCTGGATTAATAAACTCCCAAGTGGAAGCCTCAAAACCCATGAAGATTTGAAATGGGCTTTCATAAAGAGATGGGGTAAAGAAGAAATTGCGGCCTCCTTTTATTCTTAATACCTCGAAATTTGCAAACAAACCAATGAAAACGTTAGGGAATTCAATGATAGTTTCAACACTCTCATTAGAAAACTTCCACCCAACTTTCTCCCAAAGAGCATTATTCTCCTACATTACCTAAACTCCTTAGAAGGAACTTTTCAATTTACCCTCAAGGATCGATCACCTACAAGCCTAGAAGAAGCACAAGAGGTCACTTGCCAAATTGAGGAGAACCTTAAGTTCAGCAATTCCCTCCATCAGGTCATCCTCTTGAACAATGATGATATCTAGGAGATAAGTAAGGAAAGCATGGGAGAGATGAAGCATGACCTCCCAGAGATTTTGGAGGTAGAGAATAGTACTTTTCCTAGGAAATGGAGCACAAGTTTCTCAAACATGAAAGATGCTTCCTTGTTTTCACAACAAAATGAACCCCCTGATGATTTGAAACCCGCTCAAAATACACTTAGAATCCTTGAGGTTGAAGACATTGAACACTCGCCTTCACATATCAATGAGGAAGATAATTGTGAGGAGGAATTCCTCGGTGTCTACCAGATTGGGAGCATTGGAACGGAATATGGAGAACCTACACCTTTTTATGCTACCCTCCAAATCAATGATTTTCTTCTTCATAATTGTGTGTTTGACCGAGATACCCCGAGAAACATTGTGAAAAAAAGGGTTATGCACTAGCTAGGTCTAATTATATCACAACCAAACATGCAAGGTGGTTTTACATGAGGCATCATTAAGGACCTAAGTATTTCCTTCCATGCTTGCCTTGATGCCCCTTTCACAATTGATGTGTTAGTAATAGACACTTTAAGCAATTAGGGAATTCTACTTCATAAGGACTTGATAGAGAAATTGACCGGGAGCTTCCAATACCAAGGGTCCAAAGCTATCATACCTCACTTCGAAGGAGGATTCTTTACCCTTCATAAAGAACCCATCATGGGCTACCTTATTGAAACCCCTGAAGAACCTGATAATCATCTCCTTTGTGTAAACAACGGGACTAAAAGTTGGCTTATCCAAGGGGGAAATTCAAAGGTTGAGCTTAGCAAAACACCTGGGGGAATATGGACTTTGGAATTTGATGGTGCTCATTCAAGTTCTGGTTCAGGAGTAGGCATTGTCCTGACAGCCCCATGCAAGGAAACTTTCTATTACTCCTATAGACTTGAATATGTTTATATAAATAATGTCTTCGAATACAAAGCTTTGATTATAGGCCTTAACTTAGTAATCGACAAAGATGTCACACACTTGAAGTTTATAGGAGATTCAAAATTAATAGGATCATAAGTGTTCTTAGACTTTGTTGCAAAGAATGAAAGATTAAAAAGGTTCTATGACTTCGCAATATCCATTGAAAAATCCTTTGAGGTAGTGTCATTCAAAGAAATTCCCAGAGAAGAAAACTATGTGGCAAATGCTTTAGTTGTCTCAGCATCCACTTTACAGCCTTGGAATGGCCCCTTCCAAAACCTGTGCAAAATGGAAGTCTTGTTTAGGCCATTGATCCCTGATAACCTGGAACATTGGCAAGTCTTTTAAGATGATAACCAAATCCTTAGATTCATGGAAAATAGCAAAGAATTCACCAATTTGCAAGTAAAATTCCTAGTTGATTCCATGGACCTAGATGTAGTGAACTTGAAAAATAACACTTGGCTAAAAGGGTGTGTCCCTTTAGAACACCTCTTTGATAGACATGATGTTTACAAAGGAAAAAACCCCAAGAAATAAAGAGATGAAGCCCTTAGAATTCAACATCGGCACTGAGATGGATCCAAGAATGGTCAAAATAGGGAAGGGTACTACTGAAAAAGAAACAAATGAGATACTTGACCTCATAAGAGAATTCAAAGATACCTTTGCTTGGAATTACGATGATTTGAAGGCTTATAGGGGTGATGTCGTCTAACATGTCATACCTTTGACAAAAGGATCCAAACTGTTTTGACAAAAGTTAAAACATATTAACCCAAAGTTGGAAAACCAAATACAAAAGGAACTTCAAAAGATGGTCGATGATGGTATCATAGCTCCCATTAGATATCCATCATGGATGTCAAATTTGGTAGTTGTCTGAAAGAAAAGTGGTGACATTCACTTATGTGTAGATTTCCAAAACCTTAACCAGCTATCTTTGAAAGACAACTACCCCTCTCAAATATGGAACATTTGTTACAAAGGGTTACAGGGGCATGCATGATGTCCATGCTAGATGGATTTTCTGGATACAAGCAAGTGTTACTCAAAAGAGAAGATCAACTTAAAACGACATTTACCACACCATGGGGAACATTCATGTACTTAATAATGTCTGTCGGCCTTATGAATGTAGGTGCAACCTTTCAAAGAGAGATGGAATTTGATTTTAGGGATATCATTCAGAAAATCATAGAAATTTACCAAGATGATCTCACAATCGTATCAAAGAGAAGAAAATACCACATCTCTCACCTCATAATTGTCTTTGAAAGATGTAGAAAGTATGGTATCTCCTTGAACCCTAAGTCTATTTCCGGGATAGATAAGGGGAAGATATATGGACACATAGCCTCGGAATGGGGAATTTCTATAGACCTGGAAAGGATACAATATATAAAGGATGTACGCCAACAAAAAGTCTCTACAATCATTTTTTGGAAAAATAAACTTAATTCGAAGATTTGTCCCAAACTTTTCCAAAAGAATAAAACCGATGAGTGAATTACTTAAAAAGGACACTACATTCAGGTGGGATGACAAGGCCATTAAATCCTTTGAAGACATAAAATATTCCATCTTTTAAGCCCCAGTTCTGGTTAGTCCTGATTATTCACAGGATTTCATGATATTCTCTTTTGCCTCTCAAGATATCATCGTAGGTGTCTTGTTGTAAAAATATGTTGATGACCATGAACACCCCATTGCATTCATGAGTAAATTCCTTAGGGATTCAGAGCTGAATTATTCAATTACTAAGAAGCAAGATTACACTTTGGTAAAATCCCTTAAGAACTTTAGAAACTATGTGGGTTGCAATAAGATTAAGGCTTATGTCCCTTACCTAGTAGTAAAAGATGTTTTATCACAACAAGATTGTATGGGTACTAGGGGTAAGTGGATTTCCAAGATCTAAGAGTATGATTTAGAAATAAAACCCACCAAGATTGTGAAGGGACAAGGGTTAGCCCAAATGTTGACTGAAAGAAACCAAGAGGCCATACAAATGGGAGAGAGCGAACAAATAAACATGGTAGTAAGTGAGATAGAACATAATGAATGGTATTCTGATATAATATACTACCTTGAGAATTTATCATGACCAGACCATATAGTAGACTATAAAAGAAGGGCCCTGAGACTTAAATCTATAAAGTATTGTTTAACTGAGAATGGGCTTGGCAGAAAGGACCTGGATGGATTTCCCCTTAGATGTGTGAACCAAGAAGAAGCCAATAGGTTGTTGAAAGAATTACACTCCGGGCATTGTGGTGGACACTTAGTTGCCCGTACTAATGCACACAAGATATTAAGAGCTAGATATTATTGGCCAACATTGTTCGTTGATACTCACGGATATGTCTGATCATGCCAACCTTGCCAATACTTTATCGGTAAACAAAATATCCTAGCACAACCTTTGAAACCTATGGTAGTAGAAGCTCCTTTTCAACAATGGGGATTAGACTTCATTGGAGATTTTAAAGACAATTCGAGTAATGGTTACCGATGGATTTTGATAGCCACATATTATTTTACTAGGTGGGTAAAATCTATTCCCACAAAGAAAGCCACTGAGGAAGTAGTCATGAACTTTTTGGAGGAAAACATTATAACAAGATTTTGGGTCCCATCAAAGATTACCACTAACAATGCCAAATCTTTCAACTCTCTTTCATTAGCAGAATTTTGTTCAAATATGACATCGTTCTATCTCATTCCTCAAACTATTATCCACAAGGAAACGGGTTGGCATAATCAAGCATCAAGAACCTTATGAACATGATTAAGAAGGTTGTGGGAGAGAACAAAAGGTATTGGGACAGAAAAAATCAATTATGTCGTGTGGGTAGATCGAATAACAACAAAGACCTCAACAGGAAAGACCTTGTTTTAACTAGTATATGGGTTCGAAGCCAAACTTCCTATGAATATTCAAATCCCCATCCTTTGTTTTTCTCAGCAATACACCAGCGATGGAGAAGCAATCCAAGGGTGAATTAACCAATTAGTAGAGTTGGATGAATCTAGGAGGGTTTCCCTAAGCCAAATGGAAAGAAACCAGGAGAAATTCAAGAACACCTTTGATCACAAGGAAAAGGAAAGGGGTTTCACTGAAGGGGACTTAATGTTGTTATGGGACAAAAGAAGGGAAAAACCTGGTATGCACAAGAAGTTGGATGTACTATGGACAGGTCCCTACAAGGTCATGAGTCAAACAGGAACAAACTCGTTTAATTTGGAAACCCTAGAAGGAGAAGCTTTGAAGCTACCTATGAACGTTATACACATCAAGCATTACTACCCGCCAACAGCATGAGAGGTAAGTATAGGTAAGTAGGTAGGCATTTGCATTCATTGTATATACCATCTTCATATCATGCTAGAGTAGTTGTATTTCCATTTGTATATATGATTTCTTACTTGTATTTCATTTTATCCTATATGAGCCAGGGGTGATACCACCACCCCAAAAGATTACTAATCGCTTTTGTTGAGATCTAGCAGATCACAGGTCATGCCAGAGATGTTGAGGTTCTCATGCGCTCTACGCTGAGCACATGTCCCCGAGTTGGAGCCAAATGTTATCCCCTATCCTAGGGATAACTAAGTATATTATGTCTTGAGGCCCACATGTCCTAAACACAGAGTACCGAGAGCCATATGACTTAAACTTGGCCCTAGAGGGCGCATATTTTCTTCAACACCTCCTATCTATCAATAGCAGCATCATCCATCCCATCGGCCATGGTTCTAAAGTAGCAGTGGATCTTGCTCCATGAGATAATTATTCCGGGTATCATGGTATGTGTCACTCTGATTCTCAAAACATTTGAATATGTGCATTGAATTATGTTTTGTTTCATGACGTTTTCTTGGAAATTATGCACTTTAACTTGTCCATACCTTGGGGGGATGACAGAGTGCCCTAGTAAGTTGGTTCCCTTAGGGATGAGTTTCCAATGGGTGGGTCTATGAAGGTGTTGTTCCTGAAATTAAACTTAAGGCTCAAAGAGTAATGTCAGGCATCAGGAAATTTTAAAGAGAGTGTTTTAAAGAGTTCTTTTTCTACCTTAGTTGTATGAGAAAAAATCCTTAAATGAAATTAATGGTATGGAATTACAGAGGCCGTATTTCGTGTCTGAGTCACAATTGAAATATCGAATGGTGAGAGAGAAAAATACAAAATTGTTAAACAAAGCAAGGCATCAATTACTGAAGAGTCTCACCTCGTTGCAGTAGAAGAAAAATAGATAGTGCACCCTTGAAAAAAATATAAAATAGCATAATTCACATAGCTTGCACGTCTTGTTTTACTCACAGTAAATATAGAGGAAAAATTGCTCACTTAATGAATTAGTGAGTTAATACGATTACAGTAGTTGTGATACTAAATTGCAATCAAAGATATATCAAGGAATTTCATAAGGAAATGTTGAGATATGGAAAAACAGAAGAAACACATAACCCAAACTAAACAAAATTTGGAATCTCTATCTGCACTTATATTAACACTAAAAAGGATAGTTTTCTATATTACATCTGGTAAGAAGCA
The DNA here is from genome assembly GCA_032191745.1 of Picea mariana. Classification (NCBI taxonomy): domain Eukaryota; kingdom Viridiplantae; phylum Streptophyta; class Pinopsida; order Pinales; family Pinaceae; genus Picea; species Picea mariana. The sequence continues at coordinate 93,996 of JASDQU010103191.1, read as the reverse complement.
GCCTTTGATAGATCTTGAATCTATGTATTTATAAATACTGTCGTAACTCGAACCAGTTGGACTTCTTATAATTAAAAATAGAAAATATTTGAAATAAGAAAACAGTGCATAGAGAATGATGAGCTTCGTTGGCAATATATTTTATCTCTTCGTCTACTGGAAAAAGCGCTTCCTTTCCTCATTCCTTTAGGCCAGACACATATGTCTTCTAGTCTTCTTGATGATTCGGCATAGTATCTTACTTGTTGTGGTCATGTTTCCATCTTTCTCTCTAGCCATGTTCAGTAATGCAATGAAATTTTCTTACCCGCTCACAATTGTGTTTTTTTTTCCATGCTCTATGCATTGGTTGCATCTATTTAAAAAATCTACCACCAACCTAGACGGCTCAATAGTTTCATTTACCTCAAAGGTGTATAATTTCCTTTCTACTTGAGGTAGCTTCCCTTGTATCATTTTTACCTCCTGAGTTATGGCCTAGGACTGTGAACTTGGGTTCACCAGCCACTTATTAATCTCAAGGAGGTCAATCTGGCTCATTTCTTGAATGGTTGCCAGATATTATTCTTTGTTCTTTCTAGAATTATGTTGGTTCATTACAATATCGCTTTTCCCCAGAGCCTCTGTGAAACTGCTTCCCTCAAAATCAATCAGTTTTTTTTCTAGGGATGATAATGCTTCTTGAAAAGCGTCTTCCACTTCTCGAGATAATCTCTTGCTCTCTACTAAATTTGTTTCCCACACCTTCAATATCTTATTTGTTCAGAAGGGAAAAGCCGAGGAAAATCGGGGACATTATCCTTGTGTGCCAATATGATGGCCTCTTGAAACTTAGCTCGGGCTGAGCGAGCTTTTCCTTCCTTAACATAGATATCCTTTAGAGCAAGGTCTACCACCTGGTAGCATTTATGGATGGCATCAACCTTCATGAAAAGATCTTGCTGGACCATTTCCAGTTTTTTGTTTACCTTCGTGCTTGAGTCTGAAAAGATGATATCTCTACTAACGGACCTTCAATCAAGTCTAATTTGGCTTGCAATTGATTTATTAACTCATCTCATTGAGTGACCAATCCTTTGTTGACCTGTGAATTTCGATGGAGTTCATCGAGGTTAGCCCGCAACTGTTGGATCTGATGTTGGTCATAATATCTAATTTGTTTGAAGCCTTGGTTCATCTTATTCTTTACATTCTTCTCCATGGTCATCATTTGATCTTTAACCTGCCCCGCAAATAATATTTTATGTCTTAGCTGCTCTGCCAAGTTCTCCACTAACCATTGATTTTTCGTGACAAATGCACCCAATGAACCTACAACTTCCTTCGTGAATTATGAATCATCGTGATTTTTACCGTCGTATAACATCCTCTGCCTTTTGGTTATTACCCCATGCTTCTGTTTTTTTTTCTCATTTGATGATGGCCCTCCATTTCTTGCTGAAGAAGAAGTTCGAAGGTGAAATCTCTTCAAGCAAGATTGGGGTAAGATCACCCACATAAATGACTTCGAAACTAGGATTCCCGAAACTACACTGCAGAGGTGTTAATGAAGTAATAGGAGTACCGATCTTCGTAAACGGTTTTTGTTCTCTTGTGTTGGCAGCGAGTGTAGTTGGTGTCAAAACAGATGCATCCTGCCCTTGCTTTAAGAATGCTTAGAGTTGAGTCGTTTCCTGAGGGACTAGTGGACTTGATAAAGAATCTTCTAATTTCTGAGTCAAAACCTGAAAGCTCTTTGTGGTTTCCTCAATATCCTGTTTACCAGAGTTCCCTTTTTCAAAACCTGGAGTTATAGATTTATGTGAAGAAGGAGCGGCTATCGATTCTCCTTGTAGTATATTCGACAAATTGTTTCTCATGTGTCTTTGGAAACTTAGGAAACTGGCCTGTCGATCTGGGGACAAGGTTTGGAATCTGTTCAGCACCTCCTCATAAGACCTTACTCCCGTGAAGATTTCATCATGTGGGGAGTTTTCATGCACATATCTTTTCAAGTTGTATTGGGCCAGGTGGTTCTCCATGATTTTGTGTGGTTCATACCTTTTGAATTCGATGTCAACCAACTTGACATCTTCCAAAGCTGCAGTCTCCACTTTTGAGTGACCGAAATCCAATAGCGAAAACATACCAACCTGGAGAGGGAAGGTAAGCCATACATTTTTCTGAGCTGCCTTTAGCTCCTTATTGATGCCCCCCATTACTGTCTGGTAAGCTACTTCTCGTCATACCAGATGGTATGGTAAAAATCTTGAAAGAGCATGGGGAGGGATTGAGCATCTGAACACCCGGATATAAGAGAAGTTTTCTTCAATGAATCAATTTTCTAGTTTGTCGAGGTTCCTCATAATTCTGTCTGAAATGTGAGGGGGTGGATGACCATATAAGGCTATATGAATAGGCACTACTACATTATGGAATATTTCGTAGAAGAAATATTTGGCCTTTTCCTCCCACAACTTGGAATGGTAAAAGTGGATAGGTTTTGCACTGGTCGGGGTCTAGCTCCAATTCATCAGTGGGAAAGGGGTTATGAAGCAGATGGCATCCATAATATATGTAGACATATAGAATGGGGCAGGCTACCCTTTTGATTTAGCCAATTTGTATTCAGTGATTTCTTTGTCCAGATTATCCGACAACATCTTGGCCCAATTAAAAGCGTATCCCTTAGCCACCTCGTACATGATTGACACCCATTCCACCGGGAAATGAGTAGGACTCTTCTTCCCGAACAGTATATATAACATCATGGCTACATAAATCATGTGAGTATCCAACGATGATGTGGCATACATGCCATGAGCGTCGGCCCTGAAATTTTATGGGTTCCCCCACCATGACTTGATTATATCAGGATAAATTTTTTCATATTGTATGCATTCCTGTTGCTCAAACTCCAGCATAAATGCAGCATTATAATTATATTTAGGATAGGGAGATAGATTATACATTACTTAAAGGTTTTCTGGTCGAAAAGACCCAAAAACAACTTTTTGATAGTTGAAAATGCTCCTGGTTTGGACGTCGATGTTTTCCAAGGCCCAGATTATCATGTCATTATACGGCATGAGTCTCGGTCGCACGGCTATATTGTGTCGCTCGGACTGGGAAACATATCTAAGTTTATCTCCGTGACTATCGTCCACTTCATCGTCGGAATATTCTGGGAAATTTATAATCTCATGTTCCAGAATCGCGAACACTTGTGTCCAAGATTTAACAAATTCTATAGCTCGCGGTGTAGTGTCTGACAGAACATCTGCATTTGGATTTGAACCTTCACCAGCTGCATCAGTATTATTCATCATCTTTTGTGGTGCCATGATATCGAGAGAATAGAACAAGGTTACCTGTTGCAGAGGAATTGTGTGAGCTTCTCAATCGGATAAAACTTACTACTTTACGGAAGATGAAAATGAAATTCAAAATCTAAGTGTTTTTATTCACATCAGATGCATTGATTAGTATAGCTTTACTGACGGACAACTCATCAAATTTAATGGAAAATATTACCTGGAGATCCACGATCCGTGTTTGAAATACTATCATTAATTAGTCATAAATGCCATTAATATTCGACGGTTCGTGATCAGGAAATTCAGATGAGACAGAGATAGAATTATCTGAATCCTGAATCTGTGAAGGTTAATCCTTGGATAATCATTTTTAACACTTTAATTAATCATGTTAACAAGTGCGTTAATTTCGAGTGTCTCGGTGGTTCATACTTCGGGAACTTCAAATGTAGCTTGAGGGGAAATCCCCAAAACCCGAAAACGTGAAGTGATTAGTTATCTGATGATCAGTTTTAAGCTTTAATTAATCATATTTAACTTTAAGTGTTTCGGAGGTTCAGACTTTGGAGACTTTAGGATATGATGAAAAGAAAACATCTGAACCTCGAAGTGCGGAATCATTAATTATCTCTCGACCATGATTAACTTAATTAATTAAAGTTTAATACTTTGGCATTTTAGTGCTTCATTGATTTGCAAATTAGTTCTTTGTTATATTTCCAAAGGGTTGTCTCCTGTAGTGACGTGTCGCGGATGACGTCATTCTAGATGATGTGTCGAGAAAAGGGAGGTGCCACGTGTTACTTGGAATTGTATGAATCTTTAAACGAAAATATCATAAATGGGTTCCATGTGTCAACTCAGAGAAGACTCAAAAATACACGATACAACGAATTGTGTCCTTTAAAGGTTTAGGAAAAGGGATAATGAACACTTTTAGGTTTCGGGGCTTTTATCATGAAGACTTATCGAAACTCCCGAAGCTTGAAGCTCTGAAGCGACCTTTAGCGATTTGATTCTTTAATAATTAGGCAGCTCCAAAACTCCGAAGAAATAAGGATCGTTTGATTAAACTGAAAAACTCCATCAACAGCGGATATTACGTGTGCCTTGTTACTATCTAACCATAAATGAATTTGATTTAAAATTCGAAAGTTATTTTCTAAGTTACCATTTTGGGAGAGATTATACTTTTATGAAGTGGAGAATGTAAAGCAAAAAAGTTTAGGATTATATGTGTTCCAACAGAAAGTTCATCGTCCATTCCTTCCATGCTTAACACTTTTCATCATTATACCTCTCATCTATCCCCTACATTGGTTTGGGCATTGGGTTTGCCAAGCTAGTAAGGGTTGTACCTTGCCTTGTGTGAAGAAGGGGCTAAAGGCCCAGAGGTTAAAAGTAGCTGGAAAAAGTTAAAATCAAAGATGAAACCTTGAGATGCTTCACCTAGGGATTCCCAAGAAAGCAATAAAAGGCTTCTCAGCAAGAAAAGGGGACCCATAAAATAAAATAAAACTCAAGGCCTAGTTGGTGGATAGGAGGTCTCATCATGAGTCGACCTATTAGGTCCATGGGCATGTAGCGGTATGACACTACTATTCATTTGGTCAAAAGCACGTGTGGCAGCTTCTGAGGCCTTTTAAGGCCTAACATTCCATGAAGGGGCCTAACATCACCCTAGGAGGGGCATGACATCATCCCTAAGAGAGAAAATTAGGGTTTAAATTGTTAATTTTATGTAAAACTAGATTTTTGATGTAAATTGGCAATGTCGACCTTTTTTGACCTAAAATGTAATTAAAGGTCACTTGTATTGTATAAATAGAGAGTTACGACTCTCATTTTTTCATCATATTTCACTCACACAAGTGTGGTCTGAAATTCAGCCTCTTTTAAGGCTATTGGCTTAAATTAAGTGGTGTGCAACTCTTGGAGGAGGCTTCTTTTGGTCTATTTTTGCATTTTCATGGTGGAAAGTCTTCAACTAGGATTTGTGGCTAGATTATTATTGATGAATTAAGTATAAATCTGCAATCCTTCGTTATTTTGAATGGTTATGGTGCATTTACTTGTTCATTTCTAAGATTATGAAATTGCTAGTGTAAAACCCTAGGAGAAAAGCACATGTTATTGTCCTTTTCTTTATAACTCTTCACCTACTTGATTTTGCTAGAGAACACCTCCCTTGAAGGATATACTAGAGCCCTACCTTAGTAGCACTCTAATATCATTGCTTCATTAAGCTTCATACATTCATTACTAGTTCGACCTAAAGAAGAAGGAAATCGCTAGGGCCTAGGGTTACCTACTTCCTAGCATTTTTTTCTTCTAGGGTTTTAGATATTGAGGCCTTAGGTTACTAACACCTCAATCATCTTCCCTTTTCCTTTAGCTCATCTATTTTCATTTTTTATTTCCTCTAAGAATTGTCGCTACAACATTGACTCCATTTACCCTAAAATGCATTAGTTCATACCTTGCTAGTGATTGATTTACTAAAACAACTCTTAAACCATTTACCTTAAGACCTTTAATAACTATTTCTAACTTTGGATTAGACTAACCTACTAACTAATTTGTTGTTGTTGCAAAAGATTGCTACAACCATCTATAACAACAACAAATTCATCTTAAAAGAAAGTTTTAACGCTGATTATACATCGCCATCATTGCTTCTAACAATTACTGTCACTTTGTCAAGTTTATGTTATAATTTCTAGTCATTTTTGAAGCTTTATTGAGGCATAA
>JASDQU010103191.1:75151-87861 GCA_032191745.1 Picea mariana | reverse complement strand
TATATATATATATATATATATATATATATATTGTTGTTATAAATACTTATGTTGCTTCAGCGTTTATATCATCTTGTTCTTTTTATCAAAAGTTTATGGTTTTATGAAGTACTAACATCATATGGTACTTGCAAATAGTATTTTTCTTGTTGTCTTGTTCTGGGCAGGTACACTTAAATATTACTTCGCTTCATCTCATTAAAACCTTTGGAACTTTTGATCATAGTGACTTGTGAGAGGGGTGGGACTTTCTTGATACTTTTTCCTTAACCTTCTCAAACCCCCAAGTCACTAGGGATGTCTCCCCTGGGGTACCACTCCTAAATAGAAAGAGGTGTCTTGTTAAGGTGACAATGATAGGACATCCTCCTCGTTATGCCAATTTAGTACCCACTTGCCTTTGGATTTGGGAAAGTAAAAATTGCGTGATAACAAGTACATGGTTGACCACAGACATGTTCACCTGATTGCAATAAAACATGTGATGAGGTACCTTAAAGGTGCAGTGGATTATGAGCTCAAGTATGTTACATATAGTGAGATCAGTATACTTGGATATTGGATTCAGATTGGGCTGGTAGTGTTGCAAACCAGAAAAGTACATTAGTATGTTTCTTCACTTTGGGATCCAATATGATTTCATGGATCAATAAGAAGCAGTCATGTGTATCACTCAGTACGACTGAGGAAGAGTATGTTGCAGCATGTGCAGCAAGTCGCGAAGCAATGTGGCTTCAGAAATTGCTGACTGGATTATTCGATATTGCGATGGAGGCGACCTATATCTTGTGTGACAACTAGAGTTGTATACAGTTGTCAAATAACCTGGTGTTTCATGATAATTCAAAGCATATCGAAATCAGGTATCACTATATCGGGGATATGGTGCACAAGGGAGTAGTGAGGCTCCAATATGTGGCTATCGATGAGCAGGTTGCAGATATGCTGACAAAGTTGTTGTCAAGGATGAAGTTCGATTACTTCAGGGACAAGCTCGGCATAGTACCTCTTCAGAGGGAGTGATGGATTTAGATGTTATCACGGGGCAGTGGATGTCATGATGACATGTTGTAGCTATTTGAGAGCTACCCACTGGCTCTAGATGCATGCTGAAGAGACAAGGTACAAATATTATCGCAAGGTACTGGATGTCATGCATAAGATATCTGAGTTTTCTGCGGTAAACTGGATAGTCTCATGATGACATGTTGTATCTATTAGAGATTTACCCACCGGCCCTGGATGCATGTTGTGAAGTCATTATGGATTTCTTGTGTGAATGGAAACAGCGTTAGAGTCTGTGACAGATAGAATAGCTTCCTCATTAAGAGGGAGTGTTGAGATTTTATCTAATTTCGGAAGTTATTCCTAAGTGTAATTGTGAAAGGGTTTATTGATAAGTCATGTCTTTTAGGTATTTTAGAGTATAAATAGAGGTTATATCAATTCATTTTGATATCACTTATCAAACATAAGTACAAGAGAGTAGTGCGCACTTATCTAGGAGGCTATTCTTAGTTTGTGTCTAGGTCTCTTTGGTCTTGATTTCGTGAAAGAGCATTATATGGCATTGTACATGTTGGAGGAATCTATACTGAGAAAATTTCGCAGGGTTTTCTCCCCCTTGAGGGTTTCCCTGAGGATATATCTTATTGTTCTGTGGAGATCTATATTTTAGTTGTGATCCTTTTTCATATTAAATAATAATAAAAGAATATAATACTTTAACTGTTGGAAAAACATAAAACAATTAGCACCCTTTGAAGCATTCTATGGGAAAAATCCATCATTGGTTCTCTCCTACATGCCAAGTGTCTCCAAGGTTCAGGAGGTTGAAAAAAACCTTATAGTCCGAGCAACCATTCTTCATACCCTCAAAGAAAATCTGGTCATGGTTCAAAATCACACGAAGTAACAAGCAGATCAAGGTCATTCTGAACATCAATCTATTGAAAAGGATTACATGTTTCTTTATCTGCAACCTTATACGCAAACTTTACTCAAAGTTGAACATTGTCATAAACTTACACCCAAATTTTATGGTCCTTATACCATTCTCAAGCGAGTGGGGTCCATGGCCTGCCAGTTAGCTATACCCAATAATTCTAAGATCCATCATGTTTTTATGTCTCGTGTTTAAAGAAAATGATTGAAAATAAGTGCCAGACTCAATCTAGTCTCCCTGAGTTGGATGAAGAAGGTTATGTTTGGTTGTAGCCACAAGTAGTGTTGGACCAGCGAGAGCATTGTCTCCATCAGCACACCATCAAGGAAGTGTTAGTTCAGTGGAAGGATACAACTCTAGAAGATGCCACTTGGGATTTGGCTACCATTCTACAACAATTTCCTCATCTCAAACCTTGAGGACAATGTTGTTGTTCAAGGGGGAGGGCATGCTAGGGACCTAACCTCCCTAAACCCTCATGTAGGTAGAATAATATATTTTCCATGTAATAAAGGACAACAATAATTAATAAGACCTATTTAGTAATGTGAACAATTATAATGTAAGAAGACTTAATAGAAGCTTCCGCTTCTAGAAAAATATTCCTTTAGAATGTTCTTCAGATGATAGAATTAGTATAAATAGGAGTAGAAGGTATGAGAAAGTCTTGTCTTGAGAATAATTTTAATAAAGCTCTTCTCTACTAGATATTTCCCCCTCGAAGAGGCAACTGAACTTGGATTTATATCAATAAAGGTACCATTTTTGGTGTTGTGATTCTCCATATTTTGTTGTTATGTTGGTATTTGCTGCAATATTTTTGTTTCTTTTTATTATAATATATCTAGTACCTTACAATCCCTTTTGGGGGTTGTTATATTATTCTCATTAGAGATGTTGACCAGTTGCCACCTATGAAGGACATTCCACTATATGCAACATCATCCCATGGACCTGCACTCTGATGCAACTTTAACATGGTGGTCACTCTAGAAACTATATTTTGACAACAAGGGAAGGACCTAGCCTAGGTCACCTTCATGAAAATCCTTCACAAAATAAAAAATGTAGAACCTCCTTCAAAAGATTAGAACCTTCTCATGTCAAGGACAATCTCCTTCCTACCTCTATGTACTTTACATGCTTCAATGCACTTATTTACAAACAACAAACTAGCCACACTTCATAATCAACAAAAGTTGAAGTTTTCAAACATTCTAATAGTAGTCTAAAATGCTAAGCACAACAACAACAATGTTTCCTCTATGGTTGAATATGAACAATTGGAGCCTAAATTCTTTCCCTACCCCCTCAAAAAAATGATGTTAACATTTAATGTATGGGTTGTAGTTGGCCTTGTTAATGAATCGCCTAGTAAAATTATTACCATATTCTACAAATAAAAACATAAACCTACACAACTACCAATTTGTGTGGTTGTGAGCTTCAAGAAGTACATTGACCCTCCATGGGATCCCAACAATCCTACTTTTTTCCAATTCAACTTATAGAAAGGACTGGACATACACAAGTCCCACTTAAAATGGCATGGGAATTAACAATACATAATTCAAAAGGGATGTCATTACCAAAACTTACAATAAACATTGGTATGGTTGAATGGTAAGGTATATTCTTCAATCCAATATCCAAAGTTCCTTCCTTGAAGGGTCTTCACATCTCACTAGAATTTACCTTCAAAAGGTACAAAATAATGAAGATAAATTCCCACATAATACAAAGTAAGTAAGAAGCGGCCTTGCTCCATTCCTTGTTTTGCCATAATTTCTCATCTAACAAGTTCATTAGAATTTTTATTGCACCTCTTTAGTGGAGCTCTCATACCCACATTGCATATATAACTACTTCTGAACTTAGAAAATTCACTTGTCATTAATTCCACCATGCATTTCATATTTTCTAACTCAATTTATGTCATTATGACTTTATACAAAATTCACTTGTCATTAATTCCACCCTGCATTTCATATTTTCTAACTCAATTTCTGTCATTATGACTTTATACAATTTTTGTTTGCAAAAGGCTCACAAACTTCATACACTTTCCATTGCCTCTTGACATGCCATCATGGACATTAACAAATATATCATCATAAAAAATAAAATAAAAAATCATTTATATGTACACATATACTTAATTCATTTAGACTTTATACTTAATTCATTTAGACTTCCCATCAAAATCAAAATTGTAAGTTCTCACCATTATTATTTTCTTTGCTTTATTATTTTCATTTCATATCTATTTTTACAAAATTCACTTGTGATTAATTTCATCATTAATTCCACCATGCATTTCATATTTTCTAACTCAATTTCTGTCATTATAATTTTATACAATTTGTGTTTGCAAAAGGCTCACAAACTTCATACACTTTCCATTGCCTCTTGACAAGCCATCATGGACATCAACAAATATATCATCATAAAAAATTAAAAAAATCATTTATATGTACACATATACTTAATTCATTTAAACTTCCTATCAAAATTGTAAGTTCTCATCATTATTATTTTCTTTGCTTTATTATTTTTATTTCATATCTACTTTGCTTATTGTTGTGTCTTACTAAATCAGGTGTGGCTTACTAAATCAGGTGCCCTGTGTTTATTTGCATTGACATTCCCATATCCATATGGCCCTTATATCTCCATTATAAAGTTCTTATAATTTATGCTAGGTTGGTATTTTTTCTATCCCTATGGCTCTTATATCTCCATTATAAAGTTCTTATAATTTATGTTAGGTTGGTATTTTTTCTTCAGGTGCCCTGTGTTTATTTGCATTGACATTCCCATATCCCTATGGCTCTTATGTCTTCATTATAAAGTTCTTATAATTTATGTTAGGTTGGTATTTTTTCTTCAAGTGCTCTGTGTTTATTTGCATTGATATTTCCATATCTCTATGGCTCTTATATCTCCATTATAAAGTTCTTATAATTTATGTTAGGTTGGTATTTTTTCTTTTTAAGTCATAAATGATTTATTTTCCATTATTTTTAATATTTTCCTTTCAATGCTTTTATTTAGTTTGTTCTCTCATTTTAAACCTTTTCTTCTTCTAGTTGTAAAGGTTTTCATTTTCCATGCAACCAACATCAAACGTATGCCCTTGTTTGGAACAACAACCTCAAGGCAAAATATCTACTCTATCATATCTACTTTTTCAAAACTTTCTTAATTATAATTATCATATTTAATATAATTATCATATTTAATATGTCGGAACAACACTTTCATATCCATATTATGGAGATTCCTCTTTGAACATTTTAACTATACTCGTTTACCAAATTACATTGCTTTTTATGGTGGTTGTTATTCATTATTATTGTTTCCCAATTTATCCCTTCTAATACTTTTTCCCATAATGTTTTAGCTCTTTCGCTTTATACTGCATTGCATAAACAATGTGCAATTACAAATATATCATTATTCATTTTATTAATGATGATGAATTAATTAGTTTTATCTTAAATTAAAAAAAACACACAGTGCTAATTATTTCATATCTTTGCAATGTGGAATAGAGATATAATTAATTTTTTTTCATAAAATAATTGCTTGCATATTTTTATGGGGATTTAGCTTATTGATCAATATATTATCACATTCTTCTTTTTTTTGTTTGTTAGTTTGTCCGTGACATGTGGGACTAACCTGTGGCTGAGAAACCGCAACTCAGGGGCATCTAAGTCGTCAAAATCACCCAGGGATCGCACCCGGCCTAAGCCACGCCAACTCTTAACATGGATGGATTTTTTGTCCCCGGAGGTTTCGAACCGGTGACTTTAACATCACAGAGTGCCTTAACAACACACTCCATCACCAACTGTCCTACACCTCGGGGACAATATATTATCACATTCATTCATAAAGGGGGTTTTAAAATTATGAAAAATAGAGTCAATACATTGTATGTATTGGGACGTGATGTGGGGTATAAAAAATGGTATCTCATAAAGATAAAGATAAGGGATATCTAGTAAAAAATGGGTTTTTTATTATTATAAATATGTATTGGGAGAGGATTTCAATAAAAGGATTTTTGTGAGTATTTATCAATATCTAGTGAAATTAGAGGTATTCTTTAATATCCCACGGATGCACATGTTATGCCATAGGTTCACTGAGTGGAGACCTCATGCATATTTCTCACATTTTCCATTTTTTGCACATGAAATTATAATTCTCACAATAATAACTAGGGCATTCACTTCCTTCGCACACCAATGTAGGCAAAAATGTTGTCTACCTATACCAAATTTAGAAAAAATAATGTCCTTTCTAAATAAATCCTTTAGAATCCATACTTTTCTTAAATCAAATTTCTAGGAATGTGATAATCTATGTTTCAATAAAACATCCTTAACACACAAAAAAATATACACCGTGACAATTTCAAATACATCAATATGTTCTCTCTTTCTAAACCTTCACACATTTTCACTTCACAACTAATTTCTAGAATACATCACTTTCACCTCACCACCTTATAACAACATATATTTTGCACCTTCAAGAAAAATTGCTAATTTTTTTTTTTATATATAAGAATTGATATATATCTTAACCTATATATTCATTACCAAAAGATAGACATGAAAGATTTGAACCTCTCAATTTAAAATATGGGTTTGATAAGTATTTTTTAACCTTTCAAAACCCACTTACAAACTTGGCTACTTTTACAATTTTGTAAGAGGATTGTTGTGCTTCTGAACAATGGGTTTGACTTTGAATGTTGAAGGATAACACCTTAATATTACTCAGTGTAATAAATTTAACAAAAACATATTTAGACATAAGTTAATTGGATGTGATTCAACGATGAAGCAGTTAAGGCAAGTAGATAGCACAACTATCCAGTGAATGAAATAAAACATGACTACTACCATTTTATCATTTAACTTCAATATAATAAAAGTACATACTCCACATATTTCATATATAGTGAAATACATATGTGTGTATCCGGGCACACACATGTGTTACACACATTTCAGATCTTTTTTCAATCAATAATATAACTAATGTTTGCTTCATATACCTTGCACATATTAAATTGAGTGGAAGCATTGTTTTTCATTTTTACTCTAAATTGTTGAATTTATGATACATCGTTAGCTCACCCCATTGGTTGTTAACTGAAACTCCCTACATAAAAGAAGGAGACATATAACACATATCAATTACCTTTAAATTTCTTTTTCATTTGTCATCATCTTCTAAATTTATTAATAACTTATTTTTTTAATACGGAAAGCCTCCACTCAATAATACATCAATACGGAATTGAGAATGCTTTTTAGTGACCACATGCACATTGTTTAGGTTTGTATTGGATATTTTCTTTATCGAAGTTTACCTTTTAGCTTCTTGTAAAAAGTAATAATGTGTACGATAAAAAGATTAAAATCATAGTACTTTTAAAGTTTGTAAGGCATAAAGACCTTAGAATATGATCACTTAACATAGGTTGAGTACATTTCATATAACTATTTAGAGAAGAAAGGTTGTAGATTCATGCATTTCTTAATTATCAAGAAGTTTTTAATTAAAATTATAGTACTTTTAAAGTTTGTAAGACTTAAAGACTTTAAAATATGATCACTCAACATAGGTTGAGTACATTTCATATAACTATTTAGAGAAGAAGGGTTGTAGATTCATGCATTTGGCAATTATCAAGAAGTTTCTGATTAAAATCATAGTGCTTTTAAAGTTTGTAAGGCCTAAAGACCCTAAAATATGATCACTTAACATAGATTGAGTGCATTTCATATAACTATTTAGAGAAGAAGGGTTGTAGATTTATGCATTTGGCAATTATCAAGAAATTTCTATGAAGCTCTGGTTGAGAAGATATTGGTGCTTATCTCATCAACAATATATATATATATATATATATATATATATATATATATATATATATATATATTACATTTCATATAAATATAAATAAAAAAGAATTTAGAATATGATCACTTAACATAAGTTGAGTACATTTCATATAACTAGTTAAAGAAGAAGGGTTGAAGATTCATGTATTTGGCAATTATCAAGAAGTTTCTATGGAGTTCATGTTGAGAAGATATTGGTACCTATCTCATCATTATATATATATACCATGATAATAACCAAAGAAAATTTCTCCTAATTGGAAAATGATGATAGGTCAATGAAAATTCCAAGAAAGTGATTCTTGTTTTTTAATTGGAGAATGATAGATTCATGGAATTATGTATTCTTTATTTCAATATAGTAATGTTAAAAATGACATAAAAATAAGAAGAGGTGAAAATAAATTAGTTTTTTCTTTTTTTCAAGATTTTTTTTTCCAAGTTACTAATGTAAGTTATGTAGTTGATGTTGATTTTGTATACTTTACACCTGTTAAATTGGGTGGAAGTATTGTTTTTCATTTTGAATTGGAATTGCTAATTTATGATGCATCCTCAATTCACTCGATTGGTTGTCAACTAAAATTATCTACATAAAAAAGGAAACATGTCATACATATCAATATCATAGTATTAAAAAAGAATTGAACACCTAAGCAAACGCAAGAAGTCACAGTTATTATACATTTGTTTTTGTCTTTAATTTTTTTTTCTCATTTCTTATTTTCCTTTAAATTTATTACATATAATTTTCTTTCTCTAAAACACCAAAATCTTTTACATAACTTATTTTGTAAATATATCTATAATAAATTATTATATTTTTATAATCACAAAACTTGGGAACATCATTATTCTTCATACTTATAAAAACTTTCAATCAAATAACACATACATTAAAACTAAATTGATGAAACATTTTTGTGATCTAATATACGCATTGTTTAGACTTGAATTTTATGTTGTCTTTATTGGAGTTTTGGGGGTTTTGTAAATACATGTCTGCACGATCAAGATTTAAAACATAGTACTTTTAAAGTTGGTAGGGCCTTCATATCTTCAAAACCTTGGAAACCATTTAGAATTACATACTTTAGAGACCAAAGGGATATAAGAAGAAAGAGAAGCGTTGAATTTTGATTAGAATTTTCATATATGGATACATTAATGCAATAAGATAGTGTTAAAATTGTGATTTATAAAATTATGTAAAAATAAAAATATATATAATATTATATTAATTTAATTTAAAAAATTATATTAAAATCAATTTCTAATTTTGATAAGATAATAATTGATGGTAGAAATGTTATCATATAGATAAAGTTTACATCACTATCTACTATTTTCAAAAAACATATGAAATAAATAATAATTTATTTATGAGGAATATTTAATATAAAAAGTGCAATAAGTTAAAATTCATATATGATGAATATTTAATAAATGAATAATAAATAATAGATATGACACTATGAGTAGATATCTATAATGTCATGTGATGATATACTTATATGTATTGATTAGTCGTGATGATTGATGGATCATGTTTCATGGTGAGGTCATGTTTCTTAGTTAAAATGTGTCACTTCATTTATTACTATTATTTATTAATGTCTATTTATATATTTATGTTTATTATGTTACATGTCCTTCCAAAGACGTTTTGTTCTCAAATTATTTTATGGAGAAACTTCATGTTTTTGTTCTTCCTTGTAATGTCTTCTCATGATTCTTTTTTTTTTTTAAGTTGTGATGGTTGACGATACAAGACTATATGAATTACAAAGTGTTGAGCAAAATTGTTGTATTGTGAAAGGGTCAAACCACCATAATTCATCTTTCTTCAAAACTAAATGATGATGAATGAAATATCATTGATCCAGTTGATCTGGATATCTACTGTTGAACTACGGTTTTGTCACTGAAGTCTGATACTCTGGGGGTTTATGGATGCGTTTGAGTTAATGTGTGAACATGCTTGGTGATTTTCGCATGTGTGTTTCATTCATTAATTGTTTTAGCAATATAAAGATAATGCATGTGAAAGATGGATAACACAACTCACTGATATATATAATGAGGAAAAATTAGGAAATACAATAATAAGTTGGAAGAAGATATACTAATCATCAATTAGATCTCATGGATTGTGACTAGAATACAAATCAACTAACAAGAAATACCCATGATCAGAAGAATGAAGGTTGGTTTGTGCATGCACGGATAAATCGACAAAAAGCAGTCTGGAAGCTCATGGTAACTGCTGCAAAATATGGAAAACTCGCTCTAATGGTGATACCCGTTGGAATGGACTAGAAAAAATCTCGAAAGAAGCACCATGGCCTCTAGGTTGATCCTGGTGACTATCGGACTGAAGCTCCAAAGTCACCCACTGTGGGTTTGCACACCTCCTGGGTTGTGGGAGTGCACCCTAGTGATCCCACCGACTAAATCTGACGATGTATGACTCAAAAGGATCGTATTGGCATCTTCTGTAATGGGTTGGAATGGTTTCCTCGAATCTACTCCGAAATACCCCCTGGAACCCAAAATGTGCTTCATTGAGAGCTACACCCTAAATGACTTTTTTTCTTTCTTTCTAGGAGATCCCACTGCCGGAAACTAACGACATGTGGCTCAATAGGTGCAACCTGGTTAGATCTCTAATGGGTCGGAAGGAATCGAAAAAATATTGAACTGTCTCAAGCAGCCACACAAACCCTCTCTCTAACCCCGGCGCCCTCACTAGCTGAGTTGCGCAATCACTGAATTGGATACCTGAAATGCAAGGTGAAATACCTGGATGGTATCTCTGATAGGCTAGGGTGTGTCTCTCAACACCAAAACCGATCAATGGTGGTGGTTTCCTCCAGAAATACACAAAAAAACAAGGGGGTTGATTTCTTCCTCCTATGCAATATCTCAACATCAAATCATAACATAATGAAGAATTAGGTTGAATTCCTCCCTTTATACTCTTCCCGATCTAATTCACCATTGGCATCACTTAAGCTATGTGATTTTCCTCCTAAGGTGAGTAATTAATTAATTAAGTCCCCCTTTAACACCTTTTTGTTCTATTTCTTCGTTGACTTAGGCTTAAGTGACTTTTCCTGTGCTTTTTTGGCTTACTTCATTGTTTAGCCACCAAATCACCCTTATTTCTCCTCTTGTTCCTAGTTTGTGCCTGACTATAGTCTACAGGAAAAAATGGACTACTAAGTCACTCCCTGTTGGCCTACTCTTGGGAACGAGACATCAGAGTCCTCCCTTCCCGAGATTGGTTGTCCTCAAGCAACATCAATCCTGGGTGCTGCAAAATATGCTCTCCCTCCCATGTGGCATCCTCCACTGGAAGACCCCTCCATCTAACCAAGCACTCCCAAATGACCCTACTCCTCAACCTATGCTCTCTATGCTCGAGCACCTCCTTCAGCACTAGCTCCAACTGACCCTCCTCATCCAAGGGTGGAAACTCCTCTGAAATGTTGACCTACGATCCCACTTCCTTTTTAAGGCAAGAAACGTGAAAATACGTTATGAATCTTGCTACCCTCTGGTAGCTCTATCTTGTATGCCACCTCACCTACCCTCATGATGACTCTGTATGGCCCATAAAATTTTGGCTTCAGCTTCTCTGCTCCACTCCAGTTCAAGGAGGATTGTTTGTATGGTTGTAATCACAGAAAAACCAAATCCCCTACCTCAAAACTACGCTCGACTCTTTGTCTGTCTGCATAGATATTTTGTTGGTTCTGAGTTGTCTAGAAGTTTTCCTTCACTGCCTATAGAATCCTCTGACTCTTCTCCACCCATTCTTTGGCCCCCGAGACCCTGTTATCCCCAAACACAGTCTCCACAAAAGAGGGTGTATCGTACCCATACAATGCTCTGAATGGTGACATCTTGATAGACATATGGTAAGTCGTATTGTAGCATTACTCACCCATGTGCATTGCTGCCCTCCCACATAGTTCCTCAGATACCCCTCCACCCATTTGTTGACTATCTTTGTCTATCGATATGTCTATGGGTGGTATCTAGTACTCATAGCTAACTCTGTTCCTACTAATCGAAAAAGATCTTGCCAAAATGCACTGATGAAATGCCCATCTCTATCACTGACTATCTTCCTGGGTAAACTGTGGAACCAAAATACTTCTCTGAAAAACAACTCTGCTACCTGTATGGCCTTGTAGTTCGTGGGTATGGCAAAGAAATGTGCAAATTTAGTCAACCTGCTGACCACCACAAATATACAGTCACTACCCTGCACTTGAGGAAGGCCTGTAATGAAATCCATAGATATTCTCTCCCATTTCTGCTCTGGAATGGGTAGAGGCTGAAGAAACCCCGCAGGGTGTGTCTGCTCAAACTTGTTCTGCTGACAAGTTGTGCACTCCCATATGTGTTTCAGTACATCATCCTTGAGACCCTTCCATGAGAATCTCTCCCTGGTTGGCCTATACATTTTGAAGTACCCCTGATGCCTTGTTGCAGGCGGATCATGACACACCTTTAGAATTTTCCCCTTTAGGGTAGATTCTGGAACCAAGTATATCCGTTCCTTGTAGAAAATGATGTCATCAAGAACCCGATACCTGTCATCAACCACTTGTCTACCATCACCTCACAAGCAAATTTGTTTTTGGAGTACTCCACCAACAAATGAGCTTTCCAATCTATGAAAATGTCCATCATCGAACACACTGGTGGCTTCCTGGACAAGGCATCTGCTACGAAATTCCTCTTTCCCTTGACATACTCAATGTCAAATTCAAAGGCTTGGATCTTTGAGACCCACTTCTGTTGTCTCTCACTAAGGTCTTTATGGT
>JASDQU010103191.1:40831-60699 GCA_032191745.1 Picea mariana | reverse complement strand
ATTGATTTTTTATTATCTTGAACGATCACCTTTGAGACATCTTTAAGGTCTTCTAATGGAGCTTTTGAGCATGACTTCATTGTAAAGTTTTGCAAGGTTACCTTCGTCTTCTTATAGATAAATGTCAAAATTTTATTTTTCATGTTTAGTATGAAAGTCTCCAATTTTCCATCTAATTTGAACCTAAATTATGTCATCATATCTCTTTGATACATAGAGGTAACATCGAATTTGGATATGAATTTATAAACATCAATTGTTAGTTATAAGTCTTTAATTTCATCTTGTGTGTTTGGCATATATATATATATATATATATATATATATATATATATATATATATATATATATACACACACACACACTTGGCTCTAGAATTAGTAATTGATTCACTAAATCAACATTAATGCAATTTTCGTCAAATCTCGATAGAGTGATTGGTTTCACTGAGCCTCGTTTTGCATGGTGACCCAGGTTCGAAACCTGCTACTATCAAGAGGAGACACCAAACAATCCAACCATGTTAAGAATTGGTGTGGCCTAGGCCGAGTGCAATCTCCAAGTGATTTTGACAACTTAGATGCCCCTGAGTCTCAATTTCTCAACCACATGCTAGTCCCACAGATCACAGGCACACTAGCAAACAAGAAAAAAAACATTAATACAATTTTTCTTATAGTTTAGACAGATAATGATGCTATATTTTCTTGAATACTCCCTTTAAGTTTTGATAATATCAAGCCCAAAATTGGAATTCCTTCTTACATTTACCTTCCTTTCTTATTTTCGTTAAAATCCATTTTGAACTTCCTTGAAAATTACTTATTTTTAAAATTTAAATAACCGTTTAATATAATCCTTTATATATTTTTCTTAATAATTACCTAAAATCCACTAAATTATAATAATAATCTTCATCGAAACTGAAGTAATATTTGAATTATTGTTTTTAATATTTCTTTAAATCCTTTCTCCCTTTTTATTAACTTGAGTTTATTCTTTTCTAAAGTCGTATTTAGAAATATAATAAAAAACAAAGTTCCATTAAATTATAATAATAACCTTTGTTGAAACTTATATAATATTTGAGTCGTTTTTAGAAATATAATAAAAACAAAGTTCCATTAAATTATAATAATAACCTTTGTTGAAACTTAAATAATATTTGAATTATTGCTTTTGTATCTTCCCAAGATACTAAATTGATATATAATATTATTTTATACCCATTGTTTTATGCCCTTTCCCCCTTTTTTTTTTATTGACTTGAATTTATTCCTTTTCTAAAGTGACCGAATGTGGCTTTAGAAATATAATAAGTATATATGACACAATCTTTAATGATCTTTTCAAGGGTGAACATTACTTCTTTAATCTTCCTTCAACCTTTGAATGACCATGACTTAACTAATGGACGATATTTGGTTGTTGTGTTGGAACTTGGTAGGATAGGATTATGTGTGATGTTGAGTGTGTTTGTGCTCCTTTTTTATATTTTGCCAATAGTGACAACTTTGTAACCTTATCAACGGTTAATATTAATTTAAAGAGTTAATGAATGCTTATGAATTTGGTGGCAATGATTTGGAACTTTGTTTAATTGTTATCTTTGTTTAATTGTTATCTTTGAATATGGTTTTTGTGTATGAATATTATGGTTTCTGTGTAATTAGATTGCGTGGTAGTTTGATTAATGATTGCTATTTTGTAATTAAGAAATGTATAAAGAGATATATGTTAGTATAGATGTGTGTGTTAATTAATAAATAAATTTTGGTTTTAGTGGATGTTAATTATCACCATCATCGTGATTATATCGATATTGATTTATTCATGAATACGCTTATATGGATGTGTAACTTAATTATTGATAATTCAGTGTATTTTTTTTAATGTAGAACTTTAGTAGATATCCATGGGGGTACATAAATTTATTTTGATCATATATACGATAGTTGGTAGTGTATGTAGTATCAAGATAAAAAACGCTAAATCGACACATAAACAGAACAATTGAATTAACATAACATACCATAAATTTGTTAGGTACCATGCCACAATTTTTTTATTATTGGTGATCTATTTGCATAATTGTGGCTCTAGACTTGCACTATGAACTTTCTTTATTATATTGTAGTTAGCAGTTCTTAGGGTTTCATAATTTTTCTACGATCCTTGCTACAATTTTTTAGCTTTTTTTTTGTGTTAGACACTTTTATGTTATTGATTTATCTTTTCTTAACTCTTCAGATTTCCTGTGACATTTGAAAGATTATTTCTTTCAATTTTCTAGGGGACAAGGTAATTATTTCTTCAATAAAAACTCTAATTTTTTTCTTGACAAAATCTTATTGTGATAAAAAATAAGATTCAAAAAAACTTTAAAAAGGTATAAAAACAAATCAAACAAGATTTGATAAAAATGTGGTCAAAAGTTACATTAGAATATAGCTTTGATACCAAATGAAATGAACATTAGATCTTTTAATGAAGAATATCCAATATGAAAAGGATAATAAGTTAAATTCTATATAGTACACATATTTAATAATTGAATATGAATAATAGATTGATACAATGTCATGTAATAAAATATATAAATGCATTGACTAGTTAAGATGGTTATGATAGTTAGTGGGTCATATTCCATAATTAGAATGTGTCACTTAATATAATGCGAGTGGGCCTAATTGTTAAGAACATGTGTTTCCTCTTTGGAGGTCACAGGTCCAAATCTACAGTGGGGATATGGTATGTATACCTTCGTAGACTTTAGCAGTCAAATCATTGCACGGATGGGTTCCCTTGTCCCACAAACAAAGGGATCTCATACACCAATGTGTAGAGGAGGTTCCTTGTTCCACAAACAAGGGGATCTCATACACCAATGTGCAGAGGGGGTCCCTTGTCCCACAAACAAGGAGATCTCATACACCAATATGCAGAGAAGGTCCCTTGTCCCACAAACAAGAGGATCTCATACACCAATACACAGAGGAGGTCTCTTGTCCCACAAACAAGTGGGTCTCATAAACCAATATAATGTGTAACTTGACCATAACCTTAAAAATTCGTTCACATTTTGATAATAACTAAATTTTATTTTTACATACATATATCTTTATACCTTATATCTTTAATACAAATACAAATATTTTAATAATAACTAAATTTTATTTTACATACATATATCTTTATAAGTTGTGACTTATGAATTTTATAAGTTGTGACCTATGAATTTTATCAAGTTGAAATAAATTATAATTGATCTAAATTCAATACAAATAATTTTAAAAATCACATTTTAAATGATTTTTATTTTTTTTCAATAATTAAAATTAATTATTACTTACTCTGATATTATATTAAAAAAAAACACTTTAATTTAAAAATTTATCTCCAAAATCAAATTTTATTAAAAAATTGTAACAATTTTTAATTTTAATGCCAAAACATATAAAAAAAAATAATATCACATTAATTGAAAAAAATATCTCCAAAATCAACTTTTAAATAAAGAATTTGTATCCACTAAAAAGTTATAAAAGCCGAGAATGACATAACACCAAAATCACAAGAATATCGGTATCAAATGAAAAATATATATAATTGCTTCAACCTAAAAGCACATAGTGAAAAACACAACTTTCAGGTACAGAATTTGTAACTAACTTTCAACACGCGAGGGTTCATTGAAAGGTTGCGAAAAGCGGAGTGTGGCCCCAACGTTGGCTTCAAAAGATAGATCGCTAGCCAAGATGTTAAGGGCAATAAGGACTCGAAACTTGGCCTCTTCTGCGAGATCTTTGGGATTCTCACCATAAAGTGTTATCATAATTTGTGACTAACTTTTGACACACGC
This sequence comes from Picea mariana, assembly GCA_032191745.1. NCBI lineage: Eukaryota > Viridiplantae > Streptophyta > Pinopsida > Pinales > Pinaceae > Picea > Picea mariana. The sequence continues at coordinate 56,837 of JASDQU010103191.1, read as the reverse complement.
GGACGACGACCAAATGAAAGGCTCTGGGAAGGCGAGGAGGGGATTTCAATAGGGACAACTTGTCTTTGTGTTACCTAAGGTATTGAAGACAATATGGACTTCAACCTTGGCCTCTTCCACCAGATAGTTGGGATCGTCACCATCTCTGTTAGATTCATGAAATCATCAAGTTGCTCCAACCAAGGCAAGTGGGGCAGACTCCTCATTCATCTCTTTGTTGAATGACTCAATGATGTGCTCATCTCCCTTATTGTGATTAGAATTCAGATTTGGTTGGACTTCCAACATTACTTTATAATAAATTCCATATCATTAGGGAATTTGAGGGACACAATGTCGGTATTTTGAGTTTGTGGATAAATTCTAGCCTTTCATTATGGGTTCTAGGTAGGGTTTAGTTTAACAAATTTATAGTTTTGGTAGCATTGTTGACCACCTGATGTGTTGATATGGTTTGATGTGTTGATATGGCTTTATAAGAACCATATTTTTAAAAATTCTAGAACCTGATGTGTTGATATGGCTTTATAAGAACCATATTTCTAAAAATTCTAGAACCTGATGTGTTGATATGGCTTTATAAGAACCATATTTCTAAAAATTCTAGAACCTAATGTGTTGATATGGCTTTATAAGAACCATATTTTTAAAAATTCTAGAACTCATCATTATGATGGGTTTTTTTTGAGCATGGATGGGAGTGGTTTAACAATTTTATAGTTTAATAATGATTAATAAATATATTTTTTGGATTAGTTGTACAATTTGAGTGGGTTTAATGGTTAAGAACATGTGTTTTCTTCTAAGAACTCACAAGTTCAAATCCAAAGGGGGTAGGGTATGTATACCTCCATAGACTTTAGCAATCAAGTTGCTTCGCAAATGTTATACATTTTATCCCTTTTAAGAGCATTTTTTTTCAGGATTTCGTTCAAAACCAGTCATAAATTTAGAAAAATTGTTGGAATGATAGAATTTAGTGGTTGAAATAAAAATAGTGTTGATCATAATTTCCAAGAATGGTATGAAGAATATTGAAGTTAGTCATTTATGAATAATAATGTTAATAGTCACTTTCCATAATTGCATTTATAATTTTGGGATTAACTACATATTCAAAGTTGTTCACGTATGAAGAATGACATATGAGACTTGCACCTAGTAACCTAGACTTCTAGAGAATGTCACTCACCCCAAGATTCTTATGGCTCAAGTGTGCTTAAGAATGGATGATCCATAGGGAACAAAATGAAACACACACAAGAATATAGAAAGAGCACAATAATATAGTGAAAACCCAACTTTTATTAATGAATAAAATAATGGAATATTGTAGAACACAAACTTGCTAGAACGATGGTCGTTCATCTTTGAAGAGAGAGAGATGTCGACTACACTCATTTGCAAAAGATCATACAAGACGCCGAAGGAATGACCTTTTAACATAAAGCAAGAACCCTAAAGGTCCAAAACCCTAACCCTAGGAGACGAAGCACTAAAAGGTGCTTTTGGGCCCAAGGTGGTTAGTTTCTACATCAACTTCCAAGGGCACAACTTTTGCATACAATTTTCATTTGGTGCACATAATAGCTTGTTGGAAAGCTCTAACTAAGGACTACAATAATGTGTCATGTCATGAGCTTTCTATAAAGCCCAGGTATGTGAATTTTCTAGAAAACATTGCTTAGGGCCTCAAAATGGCCCTAGAAATTTAGGACCCAAAAAATCCTAAAAAATCATAACAAAACTGCCAAGATGGAGAACCGTGTTCAGCGAGTGAAAGAGGTGGGTGACCACCGATATCCACTTAGATCAATGGAGTGTTGTCATAATAATGTCTATTTAACTTGCTATCCCATTTGCAAAAACTTAATAAGTAGTGCACCTTATAAACTATTCATTCAAAAATCGTTTCTTTTTTTTAAATGTAAGAGCTTCCACAATCCAAGATTGCAAAATATCAATTTTTTGACTAATCATTCATACCTTAATTCCCATTAATAAAGTTGAACTATAACTTCCAACAAAATTAATTAGCAAATTGCAACACTAGTCATACATTAATTCCATCAATAAAATTGAATTGTAACTTCCAACAAAATAAATTAGCAATAAGTGGAGCACTCAGATAAGGACKTAATAAGTGGATAAACTCATATTTTCTAGTAAATCTATTTTTTCTGGTAGTTAAAGTTCCACAACAATACACTCAATTTTTCAAAATTCWAGTGAGTTTTAAAATAAGCCAAAATCTCATGGTAAAATTCTCGTCAATAAAGTGAAACTATAAYTTTCCATAAAATTCTTACTTGATTTAAAAAAAATTCTTATCCAAATTCAAATTWAAATAACCATTATTTTAAAGATAAAATTGGTTATTTTAAAGATAAAATTTCATGTTAAAATTCTCGTCAATAAAGTAAAACTATAACTTTCCACAAAATTCCTTAAGAAAAGAATTTAAAAAAATTTCTTATCCAAACTCAAATTAAAAAATAACCAAGAATATGAACTTTATTTTGAATCATTATTTTAAGTAATCAGAAAAGACGCCTTTTATTTTGAATAATCAGAAAAAACAAATTATTAGAATACGACATTATTAACGGAGGGAATTTCCCTGCGGCAGCCTTACGAGGATGGTCGTGGGATTACATGATGGAAACGTATCGAACACAAGTTGTTACATAAAGTTAACGTTAATGAACATAAATAAAAAAACGTTGTAAACAAAGAAAGGCAAAACGCTGCCGCTTTCGAATTCGAAACTTCCCGAAGAAAAAAAAAAAAATCTCCGATTAGCACACTGACCGCAGTCGAGCCTTTAAGRAACAAGCCCGGCGTTTAAATTTTCTCTTGCTGTCAGTCCAACCTATAAGAATCATCCACGTGACACCACACCGTTCGCAATTCTTAGATTCTGCGCTGTGAAGCGCCTAGGTAACAAGACCAATCCCCTGGCATTTGTCCASAGTCGCAACCTGTCAAATAATTACATTATGACGTCATCTCGTCGGACGATGGCTGGAGGGCCTCTCCCGCAGGAAGAGGGCGGGGCCGCGGGGGGGGGGTTTAGCCTGACGCCGTTGACGGAAACCGTCTGCAGGGACTGAGAGAGCGTGAGGTTGGGATTTTTATAAGCAACAGTGGCGTGGGAGAAGGAACGAGTTAGCGGCAGTGACGGGCGCCGACGGCTGACTGACGGCGCCTTCCGCGGCACGTCTGGACTACGTTTTCTGTCACAGTCACATGCGGGTCATGGATTTTATATAGTTTTTCTACACATGCATAATTGGGGCCATGCAGTAGGAATTTCAAATCCCGCTCCGCGTCCATCGTATTATATATTTGGGCGAGCACTTTATGAGAGTCCAGGGAGGTGGAATTTTTATATTTTGGCCGTAGAGCACTGCGATCACACTATTCAGATTTGTAGGGTCGGCCCCCACAGGCCCAAGAGGGGTTTATCCATTTATAATTTTCTGGGGTCGAGACAAACTTATTGATATAATTTTATACTCTGGGTGGAGACAAATTATTGATACAGGGAAGACTAAATTGTAGGTGGAATCTTGGGATGCGGGGTTCTGCATTAAGAATATGTTTGTTAATGAGTGGGGGGATCGGTCTCTCTACCGAACCACCAACTACACCACCCTCTCTCGACCATCTTTGACAGCCCACGTTGCATCTCAGTGGCCATGGGGATTTTAAAACTGTGTTGCCGACTTATGTGGCCCCTCGATCAAGGCAAATTGACTTGACCATGTGGATCTTAACTCTGAAATTCTTTCACCGCCATTAAAAAAATTCACCCCATCAGATCGCAGTGTACTTGCTGAGATTTCATGGAGCCATTGGGAGGCTCAAAACATTCTGACAATGGAGTGTTCTGTACACATTGGCCACTGATAGACTTTAGAAGAGATGGATAATTATGATTGGAATGCTTATAATTATGCTTTATGCTTCTTTGTATTGGATTTCAACCCAGCGATTCCAAAAATATATATATAGATGCTGCTGCACTTCCCCTAAGATTCCCATGCCAAGTTTTATAATATCTCAGTCTTAACGTCTTGAACTCAGCAGCAGCAACAGCAACAGCAACAGCAGCTGCTCTCTTTTTCTTCCCCTACCAAATCATGTTCATGCATTGAAATTGCTACACAAAATCATTGTCCACGGGTCAAACAGAGCCACCACTCCAGCTGCGATAAACAATAAAGAAACCGTGGCAAAAGCAAGAGTCGTGAGGTGATCGATTTGAGGAAAAAAGAATTATTTTGATAAGAATGAAGCGAAGAGAATCAAAATCATTTGCACCTTCCATTAAATGTCATGTCTAAATAAAATTATAAAATAAATACACCAAAATGCAACATGCCATGTTCTCCCAGCATGATCACAGGGCAGCAGGAAAAGAAAGAAATTCTCACGCCCATCCTACAAATAATTAAATTAATTGCAACATAATAGAGCTCGTATTGTTCAGGGGCCCGTTCTTTCAAAGATGCTCTTTCGAATATTTCCTATTCCATTTTAACCATCTTTAAAATATTTCCTATTCCATTTTAACATCATCCTCCCAGGTGCATTTACTGTGGAAGGATCAGCTGCTAATTTAGTTTTAAAATTGCAGGGGTTACAGACTAGTCAACTCTAACCAGTTGTGACCATTAACCTCTATTTTTGCAATCGCTATTAAAATTTACAAAGTTTATGAAAATTTACATTGACGAGTGGAAAGTCTAATGCATTTTTGTTCAAAGGGTTTTTTTCATTGTGGTTTTCAAAACCTTACATGATCGTTTCAAAGGTATTTTTGTTTTTCAAAAACTTGAATGATCTCTGCAAAGCTTCTGAAAATGGCATCAAAGTTTTTTTGTTTTTCAAAAAACTGAATGGTATTTGTAAAGCTTTGGAAAATGTATTCAACATTTTGGAGGAGGAAAATTTTAAGTACTGGTTTTTTTAACCCTTATATTATCAGTTTAATTTTGACCAAATTTTTTTAAGAAATTGTTTGATCTGGAGTGGTTAAGTCTATATAATTTGAGTGTTCAGGAGTTTTTCAGAAAGCTGAATTCATTTATGCATTCAAAAATGAAATTTAAACAACAAAAAATCACTATTTACATAAATTTATATAACTGAATCAAGTGAAAAATATCAAAACTTATAATGTTTAAACAACCACTTAAGTTTTTCAAGTTTATCTTAATTACAATCTCTATTATCAATATTTTATATAAATTTATATTTTCAATTTATTTATTTAAATTATATTATTTTTAAATACTATTATTTTAATATTTTAATAACAAATATCAACTATCCATCAAAAGTTGAAACACACTCAAAATTATACAACCATCACATGAGCAGACTCCATTGTTGATGGGTAGTTCAACTTTCCTCTTTTGAGAGCGTTGATTAATTTTTGAGAAATCTAATCTTGGTGTGGGCTTTCACAATGCCTTTCGACCTAATGTGTCTATGGTGACTAGTGTTGCAATAGATTGGAAATGGTTTTTGATAATTTTTGAGCTCTGAGGATCACTGGGTCTCAGGTAGTCTTCCTTGTCCCTTTGTTTGTGTAGAACTAGATTTAAGTTAGAGTTTATAGAAGCAATTTGTTTTTCAATGGAATGGAATGATTTATGTTATGTTTAAAATTTAGATTATGTGAATATAATATTATGGTGTTAACTATGTCATGTGATGAGTTATTTGAAAAATCTCAATCAAAACATTAAGATTGTATTAGGGTAAAATGATGGAATTTTGCTGAAATAATTAAAAAAAAACAATGGACTATGATCAGATACACTAATCAAAGCTTTCATTATCTACCCTCCATCACCCTTGCAAAGTAAATTTTTCGGAGTATTGAACTTGTGACTTTGAAAGTTAAACCAAAGCCTTAATAGTTGTGCACTAACCAACTAAGCCAACACCTCATTCTAAAAGGTGATTTTGAAAGTTAAACGAAAGCCTTAATGGCGGTGCACTAACCAACTAAGCCAACACCTCATTCTAAAAAGTGGGTGCACTAACCAAAGCTTTCATTATCTACCCTCCATCACCCTTGCAAAGTAAATTTTTCCGAGTATTGAATTTGTGACTTTGAAAGTTAAACCAGAGCCTTAATAGTTGTGCACTAACCAACTAAGCCAACACCTCATTCTAAAAAGTGACTTTGAAAGTTAAACCAAAGCCTTAATGGCGGTGCACTAACCAACTAAGCCAACACCTCATTCTAAAAAGTGGGTGCACTAACCAACTAAGCAAACACCTCATTCTAAAAAGTGACTTTGAAAGTTAAACCAAAGCTTTAATGGCGGTGCACTAACCAACTAAGCCAACACCTCATTCTAAAAAGTGAAGTGTTAGCTTAGCCTTATAGCACCCAAAAACAATGAAGTATTGAACTTATGACTTTGAAAGCTAAAACAAAGCCTTAACGATGGTGCACTAACCAACTAAGCCAACACCTCACTCTCAAAAGTGAAGTGTCGACTTAGCCTAATAGAACCAGGGCCCAAAACCCCCAAGTGTCACACAACAATCAATACCCACACAGCCAGAAACAACAACCTAGACAGGGCAACCTCCCCCAAATATTGAACTTGTGACTAAGTTAAAGCAAAGCCTTAATGCCAGTGCACTGACCAACTAAGCCAACACCTCACTCTAAAAAGTGAAGTGTTTGCTTAGCCTTAGGGCCCAGAGTCCCCAGATCCCAACGAGTACACACACCTACACACACCTAGAAACAACTACCTAAACAAGTTGACCTCCCCCAAATATTGAACTTGTGACTTTGAAAGTACAAAAAAAAAGGTTTTAATGAATGAAAATATTTGTACAAGAAAAAAAAGAGAAAAATGGTATATTCATGATTGTTGTGGATCTTCAACAGAAAGATGCATATGGATAGACTTAATCTTAAAAATACTTTCTTTTTCAATATGATATTGATTGCTTACAATCTTAAAAGATGCTTTTTTTAAACTTTTAAAATATTTTTTTTTAACTTTTAAAACTAGAATCTCCACTCTCTCTCTCTATATATCATATATATCAAGAGGTGAAACATTATTTTACACCAAATCCTTTATAACTTTGATAATGCCCTGTAATTTTCATGGCAGCTTTAACATCTATGATAACTTTTACTATTTTACAATTCTTTTATGAGATGTAAGGATTCACAAGGCCCTGACATATCACAGAGAAGAATCAACTTTGATAGAGTAGCATATCACTTAGAAGCATGAACTTTGATAGAGCAGTGATAAAAATACTCCACTTTCATGAGGCAATCCCTTTACCTTGATTGCTCATAATGTTCATTCACTATTGAAATTTTGTACTCCATGTCAACCAAGATCCCTCTTAATCTCTTAGAGTCGTGGATCCATTATTGCTCTGTATATTCTCTTATTGACAATCTAAATTTTGGCAGGTTATATATATATATAAATATAAACAGCTCGTACGGTTAAGCCAATGCTTTGGGCACAAGTAAAATCCTGGTTAGCGTTTTCGCCATGTGAACGGGGGATAAAACCGTACAAAGAAAGGGGCCGCTCACATGCACGTAGTCAGCTCTCTCCGTTTTAAATTAATATCATTAAACGTTAATTTACTACGATAACGTTGGTTATCATCAACCCCTCACATGTATTGGCAGTTGAGTTAAACAGCACAGCGCACGTTGGCTTCGAACCACTTTGCTTGAACGTCGTCTCGCCGGTCCGTTCCCTCTAGGGTTACGGGAAGCCGGAGGGAGAGCGAAGACGACTAGCCCTGCCCCACCCCACTGAAACGTCGCCAACGTCATTGGATGCCGTCCAGTGAGGATGATGGTCAGGGAGAATTGAGAATGACCATTCGGCGCTCGGTACGACTTCGTCGCAATTCCCGTCGACCTTGAGAGATACGTCAGCTCTCAGACTTTGACGTACGGGACACAGGATTACCATCAGGTTACCCGCCCGGCCACTGGCCAGGTTTTCAAAACTCACTTGGCACACCCCATGAATCGTGACTGTCCGCTTTTAACAAAAGTCAGCTGTTTCATACCGCAAAACCGTTCAAGCTTGGTCACGACTCACAACGTGGTAGCGAATAGACGACGGAAATAAGCCTGTGCGCATCTCAATCATTTGACGTGAAAGCATAACGGCAGGGCACGTCTCGCCGTTACATTTACTACACTGCATGGAGTACAGAACTGGGTGGTAAATTCCCGTCGAGTCCTGTGGCTTTACTGGTTACTATCACCGTCAGACTACAGTGTTATGTCCGAAGTGGAAAATATTCGTCGAGAATAATGCATCTGGCATAAAGCTTCGTTGCCAGAAGACGACATTTGTCGCCATAAGACGACATTCTTTTATCGCCGTTTGACGTCGAAGGATCGAGTTCACGGGCAAATGTCGTATTACCAGCGTACTGCGGTTTGGCTCGGCTAGCTAAACTTAACCGATATCTACAACTTGTCAGATTGGATGGAAAGGCTGGCAGATACTTGCCTTAAGCAAGAGAGAAAGATGCAGGTCAATGTAGTACATCGGAGGATATGAAGGCAAATCCTGCAGTAGATTTGTATAAAACGGTCAGATTATGTTTGAAATACCTTTATTTAGGTGGCGAAGGTGAAACCGCTAGCGGAACCGCGTTCAAACCACAGAGTTCCAGCCTGCTGGGTTGCAGACCGTCACCAATGATAGAGGGGAGGGAGCCGGTGACCTGGGCGTGTAGCTGCGTAGGCATATTCCGCAATGGCTCCCGTGAGCCCGTAGGACGTTGACTATCTTGCACTGAGTGGGAGTAGAAAAGGGCACGTGGCGGTTAGTTGTGCCGGTAGCGGGCAACCTCGAGCTCACCGAAGCCCGCCGCGCTTGCCCCCAAAAGCAGCAAAGAGGGATTAACAAACCCCAACCCTGTGAAGGAAAGATTAGCATGATTAGGAAGATGATGATGTCCATGATGATGAGCATCATCATCTGCTGCTCATCATCATCGCCTTATCTTCCTCTCGGCTCATGATATATTTGATCCCAAACAGACACAATACCCATCTCAGCTCATCGTCTCGCCTCGTTGTTGGAGTTGGAATTCGATCAGAGGAGCCGCTGGGGCCTTCGCTTTTGCAGAGATATTGGCAGGTGGGATTTAGCTTTTGTCTTAACCCTGCCACTTGGACCTTTCCAAACACGGTTCGTGTCTGGAAAATTTATCTGGATTTTGCGAGCCGAACAAGACAAGGTAACGAGGAGAATTGAAGGCCATGCCCATCATGAGTTCGTGTTAATTTTGTCTGTTTCTCTGTGTTGAAGGCGATGGAGGCCATGCTTTTGGCTCTCTGTTACTTGTTGGCCTTTTTGTCCATTTAAACGGGAGTATATATCCCACGGCTCAATCTGGTAAGAGATTTTAAGCGAAAAGAGGAAATTGGAAGCCGAGATGGGAACCGGATGGAGAAGGGCTCGGAGCGCATTGGGGTTAAGTGTTTGTACATCGAGTCCTCGTGCCCTGGACTCTATGGATTCCGTAAGCCCCAGGACGTCGCAGGTGGATAATGGTTCGAGTCCCAGGCTTTTGCCAGAAAGTGTTCCAAGTCAGAGATTACAGCAATTGGAAAATATTGCCATTAACAGCCCCAGGTTGCAGTGCCAAACCGCGCCCAGCCCCAGGCTCCGGTGCCAAACGAGCGCCAGCCCCAGAGTTCAGTCTTCTCTTTCGTCGGTTGTCTCGGGTTCGAGTCCCAGGATGTGTTCTCAGTCTCAGTGCAGCCCGCGGTTGCAATGCAGGACTAGTGGGAGCCCGAAGGTGCGGAATATTGAAAATGTTCCCTTGACAGAAGGTTCGGTTCCGTCGTCTCCCCGCTCCAGATTAAGCCAGTTGAGGACCGGTATTAGGCTTTCCAGAGTAAGTTTCTGATGCTTTAAAGATTTTCAAGTTTCAAGATTCCTGTGATTTGAAAGCTGAATTATAGCGTGTTTTGGCATCTGCCTTTCTCTAAATCTGGTTGTTTTTGCGTTAAAACTTCAAATGTAGTAACTGCTTTCAGGCTTCTCAGTTGAGCAATTCTTGTCCCTAAATTGATCCTGAAAAAAATCTTCAAAGGCGAACTGCTTTCAGGTTTCTCAGTTGAACAATTCCTGTCCCTAAGTTGATCCTGCAAACAATCTGAAAAAACGAACTGCTTTCAGGTTTTATTTGTACAATTCTTGGAGCTAACTTAGTTCTGTGATTCTTCTTCTTTCATTTTCGTTAAAATCTCTAATTAGAATGCTATATTTTGATTTTCTTTTGCAAATTCGAACTTTGAACCTTGGACATAAAGATGTTCCGTTGTTCTCGGTGATTCAACCAGAAACACAAAAAAACGTGCCTTTTGTAAGAGAGTTTACCTCGTAACCTTGAAATGCCAATCGAGACGAAACCAAGAAAGAAGCAATCTTTGAAACTCGAGAGTTGACTTACTGTGAAGTTCCAATTTCTAGGCTATAGAGTTCTAAATCTGTCAAAATGAAGCTCTCGTACTCCGTTTTTCAACCGCATATTGAAGCAATACTGGATTTCCATTATCTGATGAAGCTGATGGTTATTATTCTTATTTGCTTTTGAAAAGCCGTTCTAATGACTCCATGTTTGTTTCTTTTGCAGAGTACCTGTGCAATGTGTTTGCAGACGATGAAGCCTGGACAAGGCCACGCAATATTCACCGCGGAATGTTCTCACGCATTCCATTTTCCGTGTATTGCTTCAAACGTCAAGCACGGCAACCTGATTTGTCCCATTTGCCGAGCAAAATGGAAGGAAGTGCCGTCTCAAGCGTCGGTGAGTGCAGTCCAGAAGGATGAAAAAGCCGAAAGAGGCTCGGCATTGACCCCGAGAAGCAGCAGGAGAAACGCACTTCAAACTTCTTCTTCTGAAGCCTCGGAACAAGCTGAATACAGGCGACCGGAAAGAAATTCTGAAGAATCAATTACTCCAAGAGGAACTCGTCAAATTCCTTCTTCCGAGCCCCTTTACGACGATGACGAGCCTCTGGACACAAATCCCAGGGAAAACGGCCGAACCTTCAGTACTATTCACGAAGAAGAGGAGGAGGAGTTCGAATTTAAAGGTTTTGTGGTCGAACCCGAACAAACTACGGGCCTAGTGAGCAATAATGGCAAAAACGGTGGCCTAACCAGAAATCTCCAGGTGACTTTACAGCCAGCAGTTGGAGTACTAGCAGCGGGGAAATCATGCGAGAACTTCACAGTATTATTGCAAGTGAAAGCTCCACCTGCAATCGACAGACAGCAGAAAAACCTGAAGCAGATTTCATCTTCCCTACTGCCGGATCCTAGCTACCGTGCCCCTATTGATCTTGTAACCGTCCTGGATGTAAGCGGCAGCATGTCAGGAACCAAGCTGCAGCTGTTAAAGCGGGCGATGAGGTTAGTAATTTCTTCACTGAGTCCAGCAGACCGGCTCTCGGTGGTCCAATTTTCTTCAACGGCTAATCGCAGGTTTCCCCTGAGGCGTATGGTTCCCCAAGGGCAGAGAGCCGTCCGTCGCGTAATCGATCGCCTGGTATGCAGCGAGGGCACTAACATTGCCGACGGATTAAAGAAAGCGGCCAAAATCTTAGCAGATCGGCGGGAACGGAACCCGGTGGCATCCATCATGCTGCTCTCAGATGGGCAAGACAAGAACAGCATCAGCACGCTACAGAATCGACAAACCCTGCCCGGATCCATCAGACAGAGCACACGCTACGGTCACATTGAGATCCCCGTGCACGCTTTCGGCTTTGGAAATGACCACGACACGGCCAAGATGCACACCATCTCGGAGGAATCCGGCGGTACATTTTCCTTCATTAAAGCCGAAGCTTCAGTCCAAGACGCCTTCGCCGAGCGCATAGGGGGTTTACTCAGCGTGGTCGCGCAGGACGTGCAGTTGACGCTTTCTTGCTCGTCGGCTCCGGGCGTGGAACTGCAAAACATACACGCCGGAAGCTGCCAGACCAGGGTTTTGGACGATTACGGGACAGTCAAATTGGGGGATCTTTACGCCGAAGAAGACAAAGACATCATCGTGGAGCTAAAGATCCCGGCCGTCAAATATCCAAACCCCATGACTGTCCTCGGCGTAAAATGCTCCTTCAAGGACCCAGTCTCACAACAAACCATGTATGCCAAGGAGCAGATTCTGATCATCCCTCGGCCGGACAGCGTCCGCGGATATCCCACGTCCGTCAGCCTCGAGGTAGAGAAGCGCAAGAATAGAGTGCGCACTGAGCAGGCCATCGCCGAGGCTCGAACCCTGGCCGACACCGGCGACACGGACGGCGCGCATCAGGTCCTCTACAACGCCAAGGCCCTGCTGCAGTGCTCTCCTGTGTCTCGAACCGGAGACGAGTTGAGAAGCGCTGTGGAGGCGGAGATTGCAGAAATCCAGGCGAGAGTGAGGCATAATTTCATGTACGAGAGAGAGCAGAGATCGTCCGAGATCTCTCGTGAACGGCAGCCTAGATCGACTAGCAGTAATTACAATGAGCGTCAGAGAACCAGCAACGGTTACAGAAGGATAGATTATGAGCCGACGACGCCATCAATGCTAGACATCGTTATGCGTCTACAGACTGATAGCGATGAGCCGCTCACTCCCACTTCGGCCTGGAGGGCCGCAGAGAAGCTGGCCAAGGTTGCCATGATGCGCAAGTCTTTGAATCGGGTCAGTGATTTGCACGGCTTTGAAAACGCAAGATTTTAATTTTCTCTAACCAATTTGTCCTTTCGCTTCTGCTTATCTTACCTTGATTGGATGAATGTATGAATAAAAGAAGATATCAAGGCTTGCCAATGTCCTTGGAGATATCGGAAATTCCGTGCTGTATCCCTGTAGACTCTCATCAAACAACCAGCAGCTGTTTTTTCCTTAACGCGATGAATTATTTTTATGGGATTTGTGAATTTTCTAAGATGTGTACAAAAACTATTACAAGTCTGTAATCATTTCAGAGGTACGTCACCGCTCCCCCTCCTCCGCTGTAGTAATGTACTGTGAGGAGTGAGTTGAAGTCGTGTTGCCTGTCGTCGATGCAGGTAGGCAGTGATCAAACTTCCATATAAATGTAGATGAATTATGTGATGATATTTACAGTCAAGCCTCTCAAAAGCTTGACAGTTTGCTTTTGCATGCTTTTTAATTCTCCCAAATAAACACGATATGAATTTTAAATTGCTGTTGTGGGACGTATCTTGTGGTATTCTGCATCTTTGTGTGAAACACAGGTATGAATTCTACCACTGTAAAAATCTCTCCGGGACCGTCTCTCTGTTTGATAAGTATCACTTAACTTATTTAAATAGATTATATAAACAATTCAATTAAAATAGAAAATAGAAAAAACTCCACTTTTTAAGTAAAACCTTATTTTGGTTTTCTATGTTATATATTTATTTTTCATTTAGACTGGATGTTTTTCTACATAAAGTAAGAAAACAAAACAAAATTACTGTCCAATCATTTATATTAAGAGGAGACATTATTCTATATTACTGGGACCAATTTTGTTAATCAATATAAAGTGTAAGGTGTTACACTTTAAGAGGAGACATTATTCTATATTACTGGGACCAATTTTGTTAATCAATATAAGGTCTTACACTTTAAGAGGAGACATTATTCTATATATTACTGGGACCAATTTTGTTAATCAATATAAGGTCTTACACTTTAAGAGGAAGGTGTTACACTTTAAGAGGAGACATTATTCTATATTACTACTGGGACCAATTTTGTTAATCAATATAAGGTGTTACACTTTTTGATGTAATATAAGGTGTTAGAGTTTCTGATGGAAAGTTTTGATGTTGTAAAAATTATTTCAATATATATAATTACGTGAAAAAGTATGATGGAGTGATGTTAGTTGAGGAAATGTTGTTTTTTCGACTATTAAATCATTCGGTTAATATATCATATCAGCGTAAAATGTGAAAAATATTATGGAGAACTATTAAATCATTATGTTAAGAGGAGATGAAAAATATTATGGAGAATTATTAAACCATTATGTTAAGAGGACATATCAGTGTAAATATGTGAAAAAGTATTATGGAGTAATATTAGTTGAGGAAATGTTGTTCTCTCTACTATTAAATCATCTTTTTAATAGGAGATATCAGTATATGTATATGTTAAATCATTCTTTTAATAGGAGATATCAATCAATATATGTATATGTTAGATCAACCAATACAAAATGCATCTTATAAGAAGTTAAATTTAAATTTTTAAGTAGAAATGTTTTTATATTGTAAAAGTTATTTCAATGTGTATATTTATTATTAAAAAAACATATGAAAGAAGTAGAATGTTAAGAAAATGTTGTCTCCTCAATTATTATTAAATCATTTGGTTAATAGAAGGTATTAGAGTAGACAAATCCTTTCAATCAATGTAGAATATTAGATTAAAAAACAATTATATTAAGAAAATAATAACACATTACAATTATCAAACATATTCATTTATTTAAATGCCCATGTAAATAAGTAAAAGAAGTATTATAGAGTCTTACAACTTAGTATTATAGAGCATTGTTAGTTAAAGAAATGTTGTAGGAGTCAACAATCTTTTCACTTAATGTAGGATAAATTTTTAAAGAATATATATATATATATATATATATATTTTTTTTTTTTAAAAGATGGTACAATTATTGAGCATATTTATGATATTTTTTTGTTGGCATATAGAAAAGTATGTGAAATAAGTACTATGCATATTGTTAAATAAAGACACTTTTGTTGTTAATCTTTTTTATTCCAAGAAAAAAATCACAATTTATTTTTCATTGTAAAATGAAAATCACAATCTTTAGGTGTTCAAAGCATTATGATACAAAGATAATATAGGTGTAATGCATACTTCTCTTACAAAGGTAAAATTACACAATTAATGTACATGTCTTTCAATTCCTTTTAAAAATAATCCTCAATCCAACATTTTCCCCCGTCTTCTTTTTAACCTCTTGCCACCCCCATGAAGGAGGAGTCACAATAACTAATGATAAGTCAAAAGGAAGGAGATCAAGATTCATAGGGGAAACCAATTCCTTATTGAAATTGGAGGTCCCTATTTTGTGAAGTCTCTTTATTCCCCCTAGAGGGGTTTTAGGTACAACTAACTCCCTCAAGGAGGAAAGCCCAATATCCATGTCTTCTACTTTATCCTTCAAGGAAGGCCTCGGTTCCCAAATTGACTCTTACTATTGCTAATTTACCTTATTCTAATCATCGTCATTATCCAACACCAGTTGTTCTATAAAATTTCAACTTTTTTATTTTGATTTGGTC
The DNA here is from genome assembly GCA_032191745.1 of Picea mariana. NCBI lineage: Eukaryota > Viridiplantae > Streptophyta > Pinopsida > Pinales > Pinaceae > Picea > Picea mariana. The sequence continues at coordinate 41,460 of JASDQU010103191.1, read as the reverse complement.
CTTTTTTCCTGGGAGGATGAGCTCATGCATGGGGATAAGTATCTTGTAGATGTCTTGTAAGTGACAAATCCAACATTAGAATGTCATGTTCTCATAAATCAATACTTGAGCCCATTTAATTTTTTTTCATTTGAGAATCATTTTGTTCAAAAGACCCTTACTAAGGTTTATCTCAACACAAACATGAGCATATGTGCACAATCTAACTATAGAGCTCTCTTAATATACAATTTTATGTAAGTGCCCAAAGTATTCCCAATATCCTCAAACATTAATAAATACCAAAAATGTAATGGCCAATTGAAAAGGTGAACCTAAATTGGCATTCTATTAACTGACATAGAGTTAGAATCAAATTATGGAAACCAAGGGGTTATAAAAAGTCTCTCTCATCCGCAAAAATAGGGACCCTTCTCAAACACTTTCTTATAATTAACATGATTATAGAATTGACCAATTAAAAAACCTTTGGAGCAAAGAGAGATCTCACCATTCCTTTTCCAAGTCGAGTGGGTCCATTGGTACAATGCTAGTGAAGTAGGCTAATGCCCATTAAAAATACAAATAGTGCCATCTATTTCAAATACTAAGAAAACCCTAATCATAACAACCTCTTAACTACCCAGTGG
>JASDQU010103191.1:23609-33749 GCA_032191745.1 Picea mariana | reverse complement strand
GGGAAATTACAACAATTCCCCAATTGCATTTCAACTTCAATCTAATAAATAAAATCAGAGAAACAATTGTTATCTCTATTGTTGACATTATTAGTCTTGTTAGTAACACATCCCCTACCTCCCTTATACATAGGAAAGATGGATAAAAGAATAAAAAAAAAACATCTAAAGGACATTTCAGGATATACCATGGATGTAGAACATTGTCATGTAGAAGGCACAAAACTAGCTAATTTGTGTTACTATAGGAACCCACCTTGTCCTTGTGGGGATATTTATATGCATAAATTTCGGATATTAAATCATCAACCCGAGGGCTCGTAAACTTGTGAGATGTAGGAATAATATATGCAGAATCAGAGCCTACTCTAACCTAATGTAGCAAAGAAAGGATGGAAAACCAAACTATACCATAGAACTGATCTTTGGATGAGGTTTACTCAAATGCTATCTTGGCACAAACCACAGTCTTTCCTAAAGGTTTTTTTGATCACTCATGAAGCAAATCAGTTCTTCAATCTTCAACAGATAATCGATCTATGTGGTTGATCAAATAACATGTAATGAAAACTTACAAATGAAATACATAAACAATAATTGAAATGTATATAAGGAAATCAGATCTACAACTGAACTAGCTAACTAAGAGCAAATGAACATAACACAACACATGTTAGAGAATGGGGGGCTTGCCAAACCTAGCACACGTTGTGAGAAATCTTACAAAGTAAGTGAGCTCTCAAGCACATGGACAAAACATCAACATTTGATTATTATGGAATGAAATTGGCAAATTACAAGTACCCAAGAATGGATTCTACTCCCTCTTTCATTAATGTTCTTCTCTCACTTCTGTATTCTATGGTTGTGTATATATGCAAAGAAGAATAATGGGGTGGATCAAAACTAATTCCCTCAAATCAGAATTGTCAAAATATAAATAGCTTACAAGATATTGTTTATCTCATTTTTGGTGGATCTTGGTTGATGAGATAACTCAATATTTGATTACAAATCATTTTTCATAGCATGAAATAGTTGAGAATATCTTGATTCGACCTCCTTGTTGACTGGACACATCCATTTGGATGAGCTGTTGGAGAAGATGACCACAACAACAAATATGGGAATATTTGTCTTAGAAAATCATCCATATCTCCCTCACAGTGCACTTTTTGAGGAAACTGCTCACGACTCAACTAAATGGACGTGTTCTGTACAAAATCCATGTATTATATTTTCTAGATTCATCTTCATCAGCTCATAAATCGTGTGGGGAGATCACTACTGCTAATTTGGATTATTTTAGGGGCGAAATTTCGCTCATGGGCGAAATTAAGGGGCCTCCAATTTTTTATTGGGCGAATTTTTTGTATAAGAGTGATTTTTTTAAACTTATATCATTAGCCCATAATTTATTTTAGGGGAAAAATCGTGTGCAGGGTTAGCTTGTGTTTTTAGGAGGGATAGAGGGAAAAACATTATATTTCTCCCTTGAAATTTGGAGTACAAGCTTCCATTAGCCAAATTTCTAGAAGTATGGGAATTTTTGATAGCTTCTTCACCCTGCCATTTGGTAAAATTGGGGTTTATGGTTTAATTCGCCCCGATTTTGTGGTATGGGCACTAGGTAGCTACAATCTTCCCTTTTCCCGATTTCCAAAGAACAAGGGGATTTCTGAGAGCATTTTGGCCCTCCCACTTGATATAAATTGTATGGGATCTGCCCATATATGTATTGGGTTAAAATCAGAGCTTTGTTACTTGTCTGGTTCGCGAGCCGATGGTGGAGCCGCCTGTTCAGAGCAGCATAAATTATAATTTGTTACGGTTATCCCAACCCACTCGGAAGGTGTTGCACAAGGCTTTGGCAGTGAATAATTACCAGGGTTTCTGTTCATCTTGATATTTATTTACCCGGTCCTTCATCTCAGTGTGTTTCCTCATAGCAACGAATTATGAATCATATTGGTAAAATTAGAACAATGCTTTGTTTTGTAACTTGACAGTTAGTTCATGGTTCTTTGAAAGTCTTAACAAGGCACAAATGACAATCATAAGATAATGTTATGGATTCATAGAGTAAGTCATGTATCAACGATATTCTTAATTATATAGCTTTAGAAAAAATTAACACCTTTAAATTATCTGATTACATGAGACTCACAATGAGGGAATTCAAATCGCATGGATTTTCTAAGCAATCAATATAGCCAAGTTAGCTCTCATTCTTTAGACCTTGGAAACACTATTTTGTAACAGCTAGTATCATGTTACACCTTCATTGTCAACAAAAGATCAATGGATCTGTTGTAGACATTTATCAAGTGAGAGGTCCATTACTATGATTGCAATAAATTTGTGCTATTATTCAAATTTCAAAACAACTCATGGTGGAACATGGAATGAAGGAAATTTTACAACTGCTCTAAAAGACTAGAGTCTATCCTAAGTAAATCTAAGCTCATGTAATGGTGGAACATCCTATATGCTCACCAAGGTTCAAGAATGGAGGGACATAGGGACATGCTTCGATACAGTTGGGGACTAGGGCCAAAATTTAAGGGGTAGTGAAAAAGGAATGGCAAGAGTTAGGAGGGTGGATAATGAATTTTTAAGTCTTTTAATTTTCTGTACAAGACAAAAATATGATGTAAGACTTCACTGAAATACATCCATCTTGTTGAAGCTAGTGCAAGTATCCAGATCATAAGGTTACCGTGTTCTCTTGCACCCAACATGTTGCAGTAAAAAAATTTAAGTTGCAAGCCAAACCTTCTCTTTCTCCATTTTATATTTTAAATTGTAGGCCAATGGGGCTCTTGGAAGCATCTAGCCTTCCATGGGACAACTAGGGATCCCTCGATTTATCTCAGTTTGTTAAGGATGTCTCAAGGACATCAATGGCTAATAGTAAGGTACTTAAACTTCTGTCAAAAAATGTTAAAAGCATGTTAGTTGAATCCAATTTATTTGAATGCAATGTTGATGTAAGTGCTTAGCTAAATCTCGTCAGCATAACTCTCAGCCAATCATAACAGTTCTAGTAAAGCCCCAACCTTGCCTTAGCGAACACAAAGTAAAAAGTGATTTATGATTAAGTCCCAAAATTGTATTGCCTTGGTGAACATGAAGTAAAAAGTGATTTCTAATTAAGTCCCAAACTTGTCTTGCCTTGGTGAACATGAAGTAAAAAGTGATTTCTGGTTAAATCCCAAATTTGTCTTACCTTGCTGAAGATGAAGTAAAATGCGATTTCTGGTTAAGTCCCAAACTCGTCTTTGGGGATCATGAAATATACATGGAACCATAGAAAGTATCCATGTTTCAGAGTTGCTTTACCTAATCTGATGTTATGTCCTCAATGGTTTTTTGTTAATTTCCAGCTAAGCTAAGTTGAATGCATTTCCCTTGTATCGGGTTTCATTTTTGCATTTCTTAACTCATGTTTTGTTTGGACATGCTTTAATATGGGTTACTGATTATTATTCTGAACATCTTGCTCTTTATCTTTGTTCGACCTCTGGTAGTAAACCCTCCTAGTTATGGTGACTTAGAAATGTTCATCATTTGAGTCTAGGTCTGGTGCCCCTATGCTTTTAATGTCACAGTATGCAAAAAACTCACACAATATAGTAGTCTAACTATACAAGGTAAAATGTTTTGTTGTGACCTTGCTATTTTCTTTCTAGTTGTCCACTAATTATTTGTATGGAGAGAATTGGTTTGGTTCTCTCTGCATTTTGTCTTCTCCTTCATTTTAGGATAGAAATATTTAATATGCATTATATATCAAAGCTAAAGTTGCATCAATAATTGTAGAAAATGGGCATAGCAATCAACAACTTGTTATCTCACAATAAAAGTGGCATTAATAGAATTGCTTACACAATCATCTCAAACAGGAGGTTAGAAGCCTAGGTCATGACTGGACCTTTACTCACCAAATCAAGAAACTGACTTTTACTACAAACATTGCTAAAATGAATACATATAACATCAATAACAAATTTTTGACACCTTGAAAAGGCTGAAACATTCAATTCAACTTCTACCTAAACTTGGACATTTTTTACAGTATTCTTTATAGAGAAAGTCTGGCCACTCATGCCATTTCAAGATATATGGTGAGAATATAATTCCAAGAATGTGAAACATTATTTCCCTTCAGAATCACTAAATATTACTTAGTAGTTAGCTTGCCTTAGATGTTGCAACAGCAGGGTGCAGAAGCACCAGGGACTTCTCTATATTGTTTATGGCTGTTCTAAGTGTGTCAAGGGATGCAACATATGAAATAAAAATGCAGTCATCATTGCCAGAGGCGTCTGCTGGGACAAGGGACACCTACATTTATGACAAGATTCAACACATCATCCACCTAATAAATAATAGACAATAATATTGAGAATACTAAAACTGCAAGTTATATAAATTTCAGACAACACTATGTTTTCCCCAACTCCCGACCATGTAAAAATGAATGAAATGATACTAGATAACTGTATCAACTCTGAATGGTCTTTGCACTATAATGAAAAGAAAAAAAAAAGTATCTATTGACAATTACACATACTTGTGCCTTCTATAGGAAAAAACGACAGAGAGCTTCCGAGCAATCAATAACACTGAACCCTTCCACTTCAGTTCCATAGTAGGAACTAAAATCGGGAAATAAATAAAAGGCACCCTTCATCGGAAGAAACTAATTTAGTAAAACATTTCAAAGTTACTCTTACAAGTGATAAGAAAATACAATATTTCACCAGATAGGTGCATAATCTAGGACACGTGTTCAAGCAAAACGAAGCATACCTGAGGCACTGATAATTTGACACCCTCCAAGGCTTACAATATTTGGACTAAGAAGTCTCTTCTCTCCTTATATGCTTTGAACATGGTAGACACTGCTTCACTACCAGCATATCCCAAGCCCATAGCACCAACCCCTACTTTTTGAGAGATACTGCTAGCACTTGATGTGGTCTATAAGTACTAAGGAAATTCCAACAAAAGCCTATAGTCAACAGTTCCTAAATGTAAATGAATAATGTAATTTTATGATAAAGCAATATATGGTCAGGACCGTGGAGGAGGAAATGAAGATTAAGGGAGTGGTTAAAATAGGAAGGCAGACTAAAATGAGTTCAACTGGTATGTCATAAATTTATTGAAGATAAATGTATGTTGTTCAGTAATCCAACAAACCTGGCTTTGGATTTTGGCACAAGCTGAAACACAGTGCTTTGGTCCTGCCAAGTATCCAAGTCGCCAACCTGTCATTGCAAAGGCTTGGGGGCAGGATACTTCAAATTTTATAAAAAATATAACTTTGAATGCTTCATATCTTATCAATATACCTTCACTCTACATAAGCACCATTAACTCTGATCAATCTCCTTTTATTCATCACTTGTATCATCAAAAGTGTAAAAGGCAAAAGCTTCTTAAAGTTGTAGTATTTCACCAAGTATAATAGGGTAAGATGGGTTATTTTTTAAATCAATTGCACTCTTAGATATCTCAAGAGCTCCTTGCCACCATCCTGCAAACTCAAAAGGAGCAAAATCTGTAAAAAAAGAGGTTTTTTTTTGCATTTCGGAGTAGTACAACCCTTCTAATCAGTGCGACCCTTTTGTGCAGTGCAACCCACGACGCGACCCTTCTGAGTAAGGTTGGAAAATTCAACTTTTGGAGGCCTTCCCATGGGTATTTTCTCGAGTTTGATGGCTCGTTGGAAAGTAGACACGTGGGGATACTTGACCTAGCCTCTAGAATTCAAAATGGACTCCTAAAAGTTGGCCAAAAACAACCCTGAACTGGCGCGACCCATCTGTTTGTTGGCGCAACCCATCTATTTCTTAGCACAACCCATTTGTGGTGGTCACTACGCTTCTGTGTGTTTGGCAAAATTTCAATTTTTTTCAGTTTTGGTCAAACCAAAAGCTTGTAATGTGGCATGTAAAAGAGTTATAATATGTAAACATGGTAAAAGAGTTACCTATGTCCATTTCTCCTTCAGCCTGAGAAATTATGGAGTGATAACAGGATCTCGATCTCTGTCTCTCTCCTCACTCAACACCAATGCTTGTCTTCCCGATACAACTAAATAATCTCTCAATGAAGGAGTATCATGCTTATTAGTATATAGAATATGTCATGATTATAATAATTTCTTGAGTCATGTCTTGGCCTTTAGGGAGATCTAATATTTATGGTTATTTAAAATTCTTAATGGACCTCTTCCTTGATCAAGATACCATGTGTTGAAGCCCCTAAGGGCTAAGTTTTTAATGTCTATAGGTCCACTGTTATCGAAAAATCAATGAAATTATGTATGTACATTGACAACATGATGTATGAGGTGCTTGCATATGAAAAGTTCTTAATATTATTTCCTATGGAGTTTTTATTTCTTTTAGTTTTCATTTAAAGATGATTGATTCGAATGAGAGGGTTTTTCTTTGACGATTTCTATTATTTAACAGTCGTGGCTTGATGCTAACTTCTTATTTCATTTCTAATTATGAAACTATATAGGAATCTACAAAATGGATTTCTTTTACTCTGTGAACTTGACTGATAATGATATCTCTGAGTTCAGACATGAATTTACAAAATGGCTTTCTTTTACTCTGTGACCTTGACTGATAATGATATCTCTGAGTTCAAACTTCAAATGTCTTGTTTTTATTGGTAATATCTCCATTTACTTGTTTTAAGAAACTTTAAAATTGGAGGATAATTTTTCTCATCTTCCAATTTTTCCCACAAGGTTCATATTTTCCCATCCTCTAGAGGTTACATCTGTCTTTCTCTCTGGGAAAAATTGTCTTATATTACAAATTGATGAAAATGATATGTTCAATACAATTAGAGGCTTTGCTCCCTTCTGTGAAGCCATGCAATGGGAGACATCATATTTGATAGAGCCACATAATTTGCAATTTTAATTTAACATGGTTTTTAACAATGATCTGAATTGCTAATACATGCAACAGCTTATGGAAAACCATACTCCCCCAATCACATTTACTACCTTCAAAGGCAGATTTATATTGAATGGATTGGAGCAAGAGATGGTTTCTAGTCTAGGTATATCACCTAGAAGAGCAGAGCAGCCGAGGAACACAAATATGAGTAAGTCAAAAGAGCTGAGCTTGGTTGGAGAGACAACAATAGAGAGGAGAAATGAAGATAAATGTCCTGACTCGTTGCATAAGGATCCAACATAACTGCATTCCTTTCCATAAGGATCTGACAAAGCCGCATTCTTAAAAGATATACATGAGTTCCTTTTCTTTTTCCATTGCATATGGAGGCCTTCTGTTAATCCTATTTGAGCTACACAGATTTGCACTCGTAGAATAAACTCTACAACTAGAAATCTGAAAATTACTCAACCTCCTATCAAAACTACGAATCTATCTATCCTTAAGATCTGGATTCTGTATGGAATCTTCAAGAGTACTGACACTGCATACTAAAATAAAATCAGAACAATAGACAGAAATATACTAAATCTGCATAATTCAACACTCTGGAAAGTATGACAACAAACATATTTATGTTCCTAAATCACACAACTCTATTCCTCAAAAAGAAGAATTACCAGAGTAATATTCTCAAAGCTTGGATTATCTAACTCTTAAATTCTGTATATCAGTGAACCACCCTCACTTTCTCTTATATATATATATATATATATATATATATATAAAGATGGTACAGTTATTGAGCATATTTATGATATTTTTTTGTTGGCATATAGAAAAGTATGTGAAATAAGTACTATGCATATTGTTAGATAAGACACTTTTGTTGTTAATCTTTTTTTTCCGAAGAAAAAATCACAATTTATTTTCCATTGTAAAATGAAAATCACATTCTTTAGGTGTTCAAAGCATGATACAAAGATAATGTAGGTGTAATGCATACTTCTCTTACAAGAGTAAAATTACACAATTAATATACATGCATTTCAAACCCTTTAAAAAATAATCCTCAATCAACCCTTTTTCCCCTTATTCTTTTTAATCTCATTCCACCCCAGGAAGAAGGTGTCACAATAACTAATGATAAGTCAAAAGGAGGGAGATCAAGATTCATAGGGGAAACCAATTCCTTATTGAAATTGGAGGTCCCTATTTTGTGAAGTGTCTTTATTCCACTCAAAGTGGTTTTAGGTACAACTAACTCCCTCAAGGAGGAAAGCCCAATATCATGCCTTCTACTTTATCCTTCGAGGAAGGATTGGAATCCCAAATTGACTCTTACTATTGCTAATTTACCTCATTCTAATCATCGTCATTATCCAACACCAGTTGTTCTATAAAATTTCAACTTTTTAATTTTGATTTGGTCCTTTTTTTCCTGGGAGGATGAGCTCTTGCATGGGGACAAGTATCTTGTAGATGTCTTGTAAGTTGAAAAATCCAACATTAGAATGTCGTGTTCTCATAAATTAATGCTTGAGCCCATTTAAAATTTTTCCATTTGAGAATAATTTTGTTCAAAAGACCGTTACTAAGGTTTATCTCAACACAAACAAGAGCATATGTGCACAATCTCACTATAGCTTTCTTAATATATGATTTTATGTAGGTGCCCAAAGTATTCCCAATATCCTCAAACATTGATAAATACCAAAAATGTAATGGCCAATTGGGAATGTGAATCTAAATTGGTATTCTATTAATTGACATAAAGTTAGAATCAAATTATGGAAGCCAAGGGGTTATAAAAGTCTCGCTCATTCACAAAACTAGTGACCCTTCTCAAACACTTTCTTATAATTGACATGATTATATAATTGACCAATAAAAAAAACCTTTGGAGCAAAGAGAGATCTCACCATTCTTTGTCCAAGTCAAGTGGGTCCACTCATACAATGCTAGTGAAGTAAGCTAATACCCATTAAATATGCAAATAGTTGTATCTATTTCAAATATTAAGAAAACCCCAATCATAACAACCTCCTAACTACCTAGTGGACCTTCTTTAATGAGGCCCCATTATGTTTATTCAATAATTCTAACTACCATACTGAGCCTTATTTAATAATATAGCGGACCTAATAAACCTTACATTGAATGGCCTCCACTATTATTATATCACTATGGACCCTTCACCCCTCCATTACAACCCTAGGGAGGATCCTAACACCCTAGTACAATATTATCCAAGGGAAGTTACATCAATTCCTCAACTACATTTCAAATTCAATCCAATAAATGAATCAGATAAACAATTGCTATCTCTATTGTTGACATTATTAGTCTTGTCACTAACACATCCCCTACCTCCCCTATACATAGAAAAGATGGATCAAAATGTATTAAAAAAAATGCATCTAAAGGACATTTCAAGATATACCATGGATGTAGAACATTGTCATGTAGAAGGAAATGAACTAGCTAATTTGTGTTCCTGTAGGAACCCACCATTTCTTTGTGGGGATATTTATATGTATAAATTCTATACATTAAATCATCAAACCTAGGGCTCATAGGGCCCATAATCTTGTGAGATGTAGGAAAAATATATGCAGAATCAGAGCCTACTCTAACCTAATCTAGCAAAGAAATGTTGGAAAACTAAACTACACCATAGACCTGATCACTGGATGAGGTTTACTCAAATGTTATCTTGGTACAAACCACAATCTTTCCTAAAGTTTTAAGTGATCACTCGTCAAGCAAATCCGTTCTTCAATATTCAACGAATAATCGATCTCTGCGGTTGATCAAATGACATATAATGAAAACTTATAAATGAAAGACATAAACAATAATTGAAATATATACAGGGAAATCAGATCTACAACTGAACTATCTAACTAAGAGAAAATGAACATAACACAACACAAGTTAGATAATGGGGGCCCTGCCAAACCTAGCACACGCTGTGAGAAAGCTTACAAACTAAGTGAGCACTTAAGCACATGAACAAAACATCAACATTTGATTATTATGGAATAAAATTCAGATATTATAGGTACCCACGCATGGATTCTACTCCCTCTTACATTATTGTTCTCCTCTCCCTTCTCTATTCTATGGCTATGTATATATGTTGTTTTGGATTAATTTCGACATGAAATGAGAGAGGAGATATAATAAAGAAATGCACAGAGATATC
>JASDQU010103191.1:1918-13224 GCA_032191745.1 Picea mariana | reverse complement strand
AATGGGGATGCTATCCTTCTAGTGAGGTGGCAAAGAAAAATAGACCAGGTGCCTGACCATTGGATTTTATTTGACTTACAGACTCTAAAATGACAAAAAAGATTCATCCCAAACCTCCTTGACACAGTTAGGACCAAACTCAGCATATACTTAGAGCCTTCACTTCGGGCTACAATTTTTTGCTGACTACTGACTCGAAATGCTTTCTTTGAAAATCAAAATGGTTATTTACAGTGACATGACAGACTGAAAAAAATCGCTAAAACAGATAATGTTTTAGGAACCCGCCATTCACAGGCCCCCCACCAGTTATCTCTCCATTAATCTCTTGTAGCAAATAGGCATTGTTCCTGTGATACGTGGCAATCCTGAATGGTCCCAACCAAATATTATCAAACTTTTCATGCCTCCCTTTGTCTTCATTTCTCGCGTCCCACTTCAATACCAAATAATCCACCTTGAAATCCTCCTCTTTAGTCTGTCTATCAAAAATTATTTTCATTATTTCTTAGTGAAGCTGTGATTTGTTGAAGACCTGTTCTCTCATTTGTTGTGCATGGACCAATTGGTTTATTCTCCTTTGAGTGTCATTCGGTTCAACTTCTTTCTCTTGCAACAATATCCTTACTGGAAATCCCAATGAGGTGGGTAAACTGCCTCTGCACCATATACAATTTGGAAAGGTGACGTGGAGATGGAATTTTTAGTGGTGATTCTATCGGCCCATAACACATAGATAATATTTTTGTGCCAAGCTTTCTTGTTGTCCTACATAAGCTTCTTAATAATCCTGGTCAAACTTTTGTTAGATGACTCTACCAATTCATTACTGTATGGGTAATAAGCTATTGAATGTCCCAGAGTTATGTTGTAATCGCTGCAAAATTTCTCCATCTTCTTAGACCTTAACACCGTTGCATTGTCTGTGATGATCTTGACTGGGTAACCAAATCTAGACAAGATATTAGTCTCTAAAAATTAAATGATAACTATGTCGGTAGCTTGTCTTGTGGGGACAGCTTCGATCCATTTGGTGAAGTATTATGTGGTCGTCAGTATCCATCTATGCTGAGCTGAAGATGGAAGATGAATTTCTCCTATAAAATCTAGACCCCATTGCATAAATGGTGCTTCAACAAAGATATGTTTTAAAGGTAGGGGTTGCAGCTTTCTTTTCCCATCGAAGATCTGGAATTCGTGGCAACTGGAAACTTCCTTGTATGCATAAGCAAAAATACTGGGCCAATAGAACCCCTCCCTCAATATTTTGTGCACAGTGGTATTCCAATAATGATTCCCCCTGCAGTCTCCTTTATGAAACTCCTTAATATCCCTTTGTGTATCTTCCTCCAACAAACAATTCAGCAAAATCCCACCTGGATCCTTCCAATATAGAGAATTGTCCATGATGCAAAACTTATCTTCTTTCAACTTCAAAAATATGGCTTTGGTTTTTCTCAACCCTAGAGGAGCTTGCAAATTTCTTAACACGTAAATAATGTTAGCGTACCATGAAGAATCAATGAACTTTTGAGATACCTATGGGACCGTTTATTCTTGTGGATTCTCCGATAGATCAGCAATAAAATTGATTCCCAAAACATCACAATTCGACTACACCTTTAATTTTGCAAGCCCTTGACCCTTAATCAGCTTTTTAGGCTTGATTTTGAGGTCATATTCCAACATTACTACGATCCATTTGCCCCTTCTCCCTTCAGGATTAGGCTGAGTCAAGATATCCTTAATGGAGTTGCTAGGCACGTAAGCAATGACGCAAGAATGAAATATATAATTTATGAATTCCTTTAGGGCCTTCACCAAGGCATATGCTTGTTTTTCCATGATGCCATACCTTAGTGGGGAGTCTCTCAATGTCCTGCTGAAATAAGTTGTGGGATTTTCAAAGTTATGCTCATCCTTTTGTAACAAAACGCCAACGATGGTGTGCTCTGAGGCAAAGGAGAATAAGATAAAGTCCTTCACAAAAGCTGGGCTTGCTAACACTGGAGCTTTGGTCAGTGCCACCTTAATATCTTCGAACGACTTCCTAGCTTCAAGAGTCCATTTTATTTCATTACGTTTCGTGAGCATATTTGTGATGTGCTTTATAATCTCAACCAAGTTGGGAATGAACCTTCTCATAAAATTTATCTTTCCTAGGAAAGACTGCACCTCTTTCTTTCTCCCGGGAGTGTTGATCTTCAGAACTCCTTCCACTTTGTTGGGGTCTATATTTATTCCTTCCTTTGAAATGATGTGTACAAGCAATTTTCCTTCTTTCATCCCAAAGTTTGATTTTTTAGGATTTAATGAGATGCCAAACTTTCTTCATTTCTGGAAAACCTTCCTTAGATGCTCGAGACATTTTTCATCGGAATCCGAAAACACCATGATATCATCCAAGTAAATCACAATAAAATTATCTTTCTCATCAAAAAAGGCTATGTCCATGGTCCTTTGGAAATTCGCTCCAACGTTCATGAGCCCAAAAAGCATTTTTGCATACATGAAAGTACCCCAAGGTGTTGTAAAGGTTGTCTTCTCCTGGTCATCCAGGTGCACGATGATCTAGTTGTATCCAAAAAAATGTCAAGCATCAACATTTTCTGAGATCCAACCACCTTATGTAGGATGTAATCCATCTTAGGAAGTGGATATTTGTCTTTGAGAGACACCCTGTTTAGATTTCGAAAGTCCACACATAATATTATTTCACCACTTTTCTTTCTGACAGGAACAAGGTTAGCCACCCATTTGGAAAATATTAAGGACACAATAATTTTGGCATGAAATAGTTTCCTTACCTCCTTGTCAATCAGTGGTGGCAACAGAGGGTTGATTCGTCCCAACTTTTTCTTGAAAGGTTTATGATCCTCCTTGATGGGGATTACATGTTGAATTACTCCAGTGTCATAGACCTTCAAGTCTTCATAACTCCATGCAAAAACATTAGGGAAGTCTTTCATGAGGCTGATATACCTTTGTTTGATTTCTAGACTGAGATTTTTTGACAATATGATGATCTTAGGATTTTATTGAGTACCGATGTTGCAATCCTCTATATCCTCATCGTTCACAGTGATTCTAGGATTTCTGGCTTCATCATTTTCATCAAACAACTTTTCTAATGGGACCAAGCCTTTGGGGATAATGTTGTTTTTCAGCTGCACTATATCCCTTCCATCTATTTGATTCTGAAAGGGGTCATTGTTGCTAAACGCACCTGTGTCTTCATATTCTTCACAACAACACTCATCATCAATATTCACATTTGTGAATTCATCACTCATTTGTAGTATTCTCTCCACTTTTTTATCATCTTCAAACACTTGCCAATATTTAATGTTATCAGGTACTGTGGGCCTATGTTTGACTTCAATTTCATACCTCTTATTTGGAAAAATTGGAATTTTGAACACCAAATCCGAAGTAGCCAAAGCATCTACAATTTGTTTTTCCCCCCTAGGAATCATAGACAAATTGTACTCTGAAAACTCTTCAAGGAGATCCAACACTAAATTTCTATATGCTCTCAATCTAGGATTCTTGGACTGATATATACCCTTTACTTGATTAATGATGAGCTCAGAATATCCATGTACAACTATCCTTTTGGCACCCAATTCCTTTAAATTCAAACCCAAAATCAGTGCCCAATATTCAGCCATATTATTGGTGCAATCAAAAGAGATCTTGTAAGAACAGAGATTTGTACCATCTTTGGGAGGGTTAATCCACACACCAGCTCCATCTCCTTCACTACTGACAACTCGATCAAAAATCATATTCCACATTTCATTTTCCACATTGTTTCTCTGATTTGTAACTTTGTCTGTTCGATGCTCAACTTTATCTTCGAAAGTCATGATAGTTGTTGGCTTCCCCTCTTCAAAACTTAAGTTATTATAAAAAATAGAGGATCCAACTTCAGTGTCGACATAGTAGATAGGATGATTATTCGGTTGGGTTTTTCTACCCACCATGTACTTGAGAAACACTTCTCTGTACAGTCTCATTTCTTGGCCAAAAACATGGATATTAGCATAAGACATGTCCATCTGCAAGGTTCCCTTTAATTTTGCATCCCAAGATCTAGATAAAAACACGCTGAATTTTGGGGGAATGTCGGCAACCACCCCATCCATGACCATATTTTCGATGGAATTTGAGACAATGACACGACCAAGTCTTTGATCAAACCCAAGCATTTCACCTTTCTTGAGTCAAAAGAGAAAAGATCTTTATAAGGTCTTGTGATGTCCAAGCCTAACTCATACACGACCACCTTAGGCATGAGATTATGTGATGCGCCCAAATCTAACATGGCATTATGTAAGGTCATGTCATGAATTTTAAGGCTGACATAGAAAGGGGGAACATCATCATCATCACCACTTTCTTCTATGTGAGGGCCAAACAAGATGGCAAGGTGGTCGTCTTGGATGTTCAAGGTGTCAGGATCTTCTTCCATCTTTAATATTTTAATGATCTGGTTTCTATACTCTCCCTTCTTTATTAGCTCACTAAACGGAACAAAGATTTTGATTTTAGCCATTTCAGTTTCAAAATTAAAAGGAGGAGGAGCTTTTTCTACCTCTTTGACGACCGTTTCCTTTCTTGCCTCATGTTCTTTCTTTAGGGATTCTTCCTTTTATTTTCCTTTCTCCATCACATCCCATGCTGGATTATCTTTCTTTAGTTGGCTTGAAGAAGGAGTGTTCACCCAGGGTTCCCTTGTGGGATTTACCTTCAGAAGCTCTGCAGGTGTATTTTTACTTCTAAGGTTATACTGCTTTTGAAACTGCATAATTGCGTTGTGGTATCCCTTCCTAAAATCCTCTATTTCCGAAGACAACGTATCATCATTCTCCAACATAAATCCATCATTCTCATCTATAAATTGATCATGCTCTCTTTTTGTTAAGAACACATATGTTTCTGTATTGTCGCAACAATGCATCTGGTCTTGGATCATTTGATCAAAATATTCATTTGCATAGTTTTTTTGGAAAGGAGGTCTTATCTGGTGATCACCTTGATCTCTCTGGTCTCTTTTCCTGATCTGCAGAACTGGAGCTCTTCTAAAATTTTGATTTCTAGGATGGAAATCATTTTGATCCCCGGTGGCAGGCTTGTTCTCCACATACATCCTTTCCATAAGTCTTTCCATAGTCTTCATCATCAAGTCAAATTTTTCGTCTGATGATCAAGATGTAGAGGGATGTGCGTTCCCTTGGGGCTTCTTCCCATTTCTGTCAAAATTTTATTTGATCTTCCCAGATGCCATCAAATTTAATTCAACTTCAATCATGTCGCTCATCATAGCACCTAATGTATTAGATCTTCTCTCTCTTAATAGAAAGGCAAAGTCACTGTCAAAAGAATCAACGTATCGAAGTTGTGTAATTCCGGGAGGCGATTTGACTTCTATGGGAATTGAATTATAAACTTTCATGAATCTGGCCGAGAAATCTTGTACTGTTTCATCTGGTGATCATTTGATATTATTGTACTGAGTTAGTAACTGAAGAGGGTTCTTTTCATCACCCCATCTGGCAAGAAAGAATGTTTCAAAAGATGCAAAATTAGGGATGCTCGCTGCTTGAAGGGCCTTGAACCACTTTCTGACCTCCCCTGAGATACTCTACGCAAACAATATCATTTTTGCATCCTCATGATCTACCTCTTCCAGGTCAACAAAATCATTAAACCAATCCAAGTGTTTTTGGGTAGAAGCATTTCCTTCGGCATCATATAATTTTATCCTCTGATTATAATTCTGAGGTAAATCATGTAATTGGACCATCAAGGCGAGGGGGGCGAACCTGGCAGCCATGACTCTAGGAGGGATTTCAATTGGCTAGATGGTCCGAGTGGGGATTATGGCAGTTCGCGGGGGGTTAGTTGGTATCAAATATTGGAATTTTTCTCATCGAAAACAATTTCACTCAAATAGGATTTTGATCTGGACCTGAATAGAGTTTGTTCAAATAGTAAATCTAAGTCAATTTTGTTGATTCTTTGTACTCTGTCTTTGGGTAGGTTCCGATCCAGGTAATATAATGGGTCTGGTATCCTTTCCTTTCCTTTGCGCAAATTTTTTTCACGATGAGACACTGACGCTACAGGTTCTGGATCATGGTTCGCTCTGGTGTAAGCTTTCTTAGGATCCAAGATTTATGATTCTGACTAATCTATGCTACTGATATTATTTATTGAATTCCCCAGGGTAAAATAAGTTTAAGCCAATATAGGTGTCTGACCCACTGTTACCCTCAGGGGTCAAAACCACAGCTTAAGTCATTTTCCTAGGGAAAGTTTTTTCAATTTCATTCCCGACAATGACGCCAAAATGTTAGCACTCTGTAAATTTGTTCTCACTGAGAGAACAAATGACAGAGGTAATCTGCAGACCAACTTTAAGACTGGAAACTAGCCTTTCCAATCTAGAGAGGGATCTCTCTAAGACCTAGTCTCTGTAGATAATGGCTTGCGATTGTCGGCTAGATTTATGTGTTTGGGAAATGTTTCTGGTTTTGCTGGCAAGGAAATACAAAACTTTGGGTTATGGAGTCAACCTCCTGAAAGTGAGAGAAATCAATGACTGGTAAAGGAAACTTTGAGAGGATAAAGGCTAAATAGGAAATGGTGTTTTAGTGCAAATGTTGTCATGTATGGCAGAACAAAGAGTACATAAAGAAAATCAGAGCACCATTAAAGATGAATCCTAACTTACTTAGAAGAAAAAACAGAGTTTAATGGATGATTTTAAAGCACCACATGATGAATTTTAAACTCGTCAGACGTTCCAATTTAAACAAAGAGAACATACATGAATTTACAGGAAACATGAAGTACATACATAGATATGATCACAATACATCAAACCACCACGATTAGAATATTTTTGTGAAAGCTTCAGGGCTTATGCATTGTTATTTCTATTCAGATTCAAAGATTACATTCAAGAGTCCTCTATCTACACTACTTTTCCAACCCGACTTACATTGAAAAGATACAATACATAGAAAAACCACACCCTCTCGGGTTGCTATGCCTCAAACTACTTTTCCTAGAATTTTGGATTCGTTTAATTCCTCCCATATGACCTTTCGAATAGAGTTTACTAAAAATGGAAACCCAACTGCACCAAATCATATCATAATCGACACCTTTGTCTCAATCATTTAGTCATGAGTAAGATTCGGTCATCATGTTATGATAAATCAATGTTTTCTTTTACAGGGTGCCCAAGTAATTGAGTGCATTATTGGAAACTCTGCCACCTTATGTAACAGGCACTGGTTGTTGCTGCATGATCACTGGTTGTAGCATGCAGGTGGTGATTTGGTGTAGCAGACATCCATTTATGGTCGCTCGTGCACTCCAGGTGGAAATGATAGTTGGGAGGCCACACATCTCTTCCAAAACTGGCATGTGTTTTTCTTACACCTGTCCTCCTTAATAGGTAATTTTACAGCATCTGCGTGATGAATATTCATTGTGTGGGTGCCGCGTCAGACTTCTTGTTACTGGAAGGAAACAGGACACGCGGGGAGAAATATTTTGTACCATGATCAAAAAGAAAAAAATGGGGCTATCTCACTCATGCCTCTGGACTCACCTGCAACCTTAAAAATCTGACTGTTTTCCTAAGAGACCAGTTCCTTTATTTTAGATTCTTCACTTGTCTCTAGAAGACCGCATTTCCTTTCAACATTTCTTGAGCACTGGTGAGAGCTGTGCGGGCGTTATCCATTGCTGGTCTGCAATCCTTGAAGTGCTTTGTGATTATTTCTTTTGACACCCTATGTTCTCCCGCAACTGAATGATTACGTTTTACGCCTCTCTGAGTTGTCTTTTGAGCTAATTTGCATTCCCTACTTGACTTTGCGACGCTGGTGATTCAATAGTCCTTTCTTCCAACTATCTTCTTAATTCTCTATTTTCCTAATACAATTTGGTGATGGCGAGCTGCGCTTGCTTCAGCTGCTGCGACGACTCCCAAACCTCTAGGTGTTTTAGTGCCTGACCTTCTCTAACTTTCACCAATTTCCCTGGTTGAACCTTCAATAGGTTCTAGATGAACAACACACATGAGTAACCTCTCGACAATAGACTGGGTGTGCGGTTCCCTGGGAACTTGGGTCTTGGCCTGCCTCTTTTCCGGGGTGATGGCTGGTGGGATGACGAGTATTCTATTTCCTTTCCTTTTCCCATGACATCTTCCCTTCTCGCCCCTGAACTGCAAAATGTTGTTTCCCTCACATATAGAGGAATGTCTCCTTTGGGGTCTCTCATGATGTCGACTTAAATTAAAAACGAATCCTAGTCTTTGTTAAACCATCTCAATTCTTCGACCACCACCAACTTGATCAATGAAAAATGGATAAATTTTTCCCTGGTTGGTTAGCCTCGGCCTGGACGTTGTCTGCCATCCTTTCCAATCTTCGATGCAAGAAGAAAGGTATATTCAAAGGTCTTTTCCTTGTGAAGTGCATTAGTAGTCTGACATGATATGGGTACACTCTGTCAAACCTTCCTTCACAGGTGAAATACCTTATGATTACCTTTAGGAGCTTTTGGAAAGGCTCTCGGAGGTAATGGCTTGGAACGCCTACTCTGATTTGCCCATTTAGGAATTTGGGCTTGATAAAGTCTTCATATCATAAAATGTCTAACGAAATGCCTTTAAACCACTTTTCACCTTGCGGAGGGATCTCCATCGCAACTGACAGAGTTTCCTCCGTCACTCAGAAGTTGATTCCCGCAATGGTCGCATGGAACCCATTAAAACTGAGGGCGAACTGCTAAGCCATCTTTGCATTGTACCCATTGATATTTTCACAAAACAAAATACATCCAACCTGTTCAAAAGATGCCCTGATCTCTGGATCTTCATTTATTAATGCCAGGTATTGAGGCTCAAACCTCACGACCCTGCCACTTCTCGCCTTCTTTCTTATGCTTTGGGATGTTTTCATGATGCCAATATATGATTGTTGCGTGTGGGTGGTAATGAATGGTAACACCCTCTCTACGCGGAAAATAAGAATGACGTACTTTGCAGAGAATGTCGGAAAGACAGTGACAAAGAATTTGCGCGACAAGCAAAATCAGCCACAGGGGTCCACGATGTGGCAGTAAGGCATGATGGAAAATTTTGGCACAGTAGGAGATTGGCATGGTGACAATCAACAACAAGAGGCTTGTCGCGGTAGGGAATCGCGACGAAAAATTTCGACGTGGTAGCCAAGTATTGGGAGACTTGGCACGAGACAGAGAATTTAGGCGTGGAAACAAATTCAGCGTGACAGGAAGAAATTCAAAAAGAAGAAAGGCTAGCCGCAAGAAGAAATATCGTCCAACATGCTAGTTTGCAGTGAACTCCAACAGGCTTCAAACAATGACTAAAAACGATGAAGGAGACACGACAACTTGAATGAACAGAATCACAATATGAATGATGGCAATCAACTTTCCCACAATGAAAGGCTCCAGTGCTTGTAGAAAAAACCACAAACAACACAAAAATTCGGAAATTAAAGGAGAGGCATGCAGGGTGACCGGTATTTATACTTGAACCGACGAGGAATGGAATCATGGAAGAGGATGATAAATCCATGGTGACGATAAGTTTGGAAGAAGGTTAAATATTTGCACAACAAACTTGTGCGATAGGTACACTTAGAAGTGTGCAAAGTACATATGATAAGAGTGACATAGTGTACATGATATGAGCGCTGCGATTTTTTACCTTTCTGACTTCATAATTAGGTGATGATGTTCGTTATACCCATCAACGTGACCTTTATCCCAACAACTTGCCTCGATCTCTAGCACGTAAATTCCCCCTTTCTTTCAAGACTTGATATTTCGGGAAAGGGACTATTACAAGTTACACGTGACTAATCATTATCCCCTTTCCCAAATCCAAGGGCCAAACTCGCTACTTGCTGATTTTGACCCATTCGTTATTCGGTTCCTGACATCACACGCTTTGACACACGAACTACGACTCATCTAGGACTAACTCTAACTGTAAAAATTACGGTGCTAACAAAAAACACTCATGCAAGAAAGGAATCACTATGGTTACAAAGATTGTTTTCAGGTATTGGGTTGGTACAACAAGCTATAAGGATAGATTGTGATAGTTAGAGTGCAATTTTTCTGGCAAAGAACTAGGCTTATCATTCAAAGACAAAGCATATTGATGTTTGATATAACTTTGTTAGAGACATGGTTGAAGAAAATAAAGTGTTGTTGATGAAGGTGGACACTTTGAAGAATGTTGCAGATTCATTCACAAAATATATGAGCACTGAGAAGTTCTCTTAGTGTAGATGATATATGGGAATTGTTGCCCTGAATTGTTGACTATGTAACCCTGTAACCCCCTGTATGCAAATAAAACAACAAGTGGGAGAATGTTGGGTATGTGTTATATTCTTTGCACAAATATGTGTTATATGTGTTATATTGTGTGTTATATTCTTTTCCTCGTGAAACATGTCACCTTTTTTTCCTCATTTTTCATCTCCATTGTTGGATGGTTTTTCGGCACATGGTTTTTTGCTGATAGTTTTCTATTTACGGTTAAGGAATTAGGCTTGTTGACTAATCCAGGTCATTGGGTTAGGGTTTTGGATGCCGTTGGCTCCTATATGTATATTGTATTGTAAACAATGTATGAAGTGAATGAATATAGAATATGTTGGCTTTCTCGGTTTAGGTTTCCAGGGGAAAAATCTCTATGTAATGTGTGTATTTTCCATTGTATCTTTTTTTTTCTTTTACTAAAAACATGTTTGTAGTAAATAATTGTACAAGGTTAAAATCTACATCTAGTGCATTAACTCTATGTTGTAGGCATGCACAATAGATCATTACATGATGTCTCTAATTAACAAATGAAGATGGTATTACATTCCACTCCCCATAGAAAGGTTGAATATCATGGTTTATCAACACCATAGGCTCAAAAATTTGATTCAGTGTAAAAGGTGGTTGGCCATTGAGATCCACCTAGATCACCCCCCCCTTAGGAAGCAATGGTCCCCATTGCATCAAGTTCCCTTGGGAGATGGGGAGATTTTTGTTGAATCTAAACCTTGGTGAGTCACTTGCCTTGTTGAAGTAGATGTCCTACTTGTAATTTTCCTATGGAAGGATGTCATGAACCTGTTGGAGGTTTTGGATCCATTCAATAGATCTGGTTGCATGATCTTCCTTGATCTGAGTGTGGTTGGACTCTATCAGTGAAGATGCAATAAGAAGAGTTATATCAATGGGAGATGATG
>JASDQU010103190.1:191967-225399 GCA_032191745.1 Picea mariana | reverse complement strand
TAGGTTTGACGTATCACTGTCTTCTGGCTATCCTGTCTCTGAATCAACCACCAACTTACATAACCCTTGGCCTCTCACAATCTGAGTTGGGGTGATTTCTAAGTCATACTCCTGCAAGGAGGTGACCCAGTTAGCTCTCTTCTCTCCTAACTCCTTCTGTACTAACAAGTTCCTCATGGCTGGATAAGGGAAAATGACTCTCGTCCTTGACTTCAAAAGATAGGACCAGAAGTGCTTAACTGCTTTGAAAATAGCGTAGGCTTGCCGATCAACTACTGGATATTTAAGTTCAGCACCTTTGAAAGGAGAGCTCATAAAGGCAATGGGTACTTCATTGTTCTCGGCATTCTTCTAAGTTAGGACGACGACATAGGAACGGTCAGAGGCAAAAGTATAGAGTGTGAAATCTTGAGAAAAGTCAGGGCTCATGAGAGATGGAGCGTCTATTATGGCCTTCTTTATGGCATTGAAAGATTGATTTTCTATGGGTCACCAGTGATATTGGGTGTCTTTCTTAATCAAATTCTGTAAAGGCCTAACCATTTCGGAGAAACTGGGGACAAATCTTCTCATGAAGTTAATCTGGCCTAAGAAAGACTGCATGGATTTTTTGGATGTAGGAGGGGGAAGTTTAGCGATGACTTGAGTCCTTTCGGGGTCAATAATCATCCCTTCACTAGACACAATGAATCCTAGGAGTTTACCCTGTTCTACTACAAACATGGACTTTTTGGGGTTCAAGGAGATGTCGTATTTATGACACCCTAGCAGAATGGCTCATAAGTGAGCTAGATGATCGTCTTTATTTTTAGAATAAACAGTCACATCATCTAAGTAAAATACAACGGACTGATTGATTAAGCCTCGAAAAGCAATGTCCATTTCTCTCTGAAAGGTGGCACCATCATTAATCAATCCAAAGGAAATTTTGCGATAAGCATAAGTGCCCCATAGAGTACAGAAGGTAGTTTTGAGTTGGTCTGGTGGAGACATCAAGACCTGGTTGTATCCAGAGAAACCATCCAATAAAGATAGCCTCTCGGAAACAGATACCTGTTGAAGGATCTGTTCCATGGGTGGGACATGATAGTTATCTTTATCAGACGCTCTATTAAGGTTTCGAAAATCGACACAAAGTCGAATTTCCCTGTTTTTCTTTCGAACTAGGACAAGGTTGGAAACCCATTGAGTGTGCCTAACAGGAAAAAATATTTTAGCACTTAGGAGTTTATTCAATTCTTTTTGAACGGTTGGTTCTAGTTTAGGGTGCATCTTCCTCAGTTTCTGTTGGAAGGGTAAGGTTTGGGGTTTCATCGGGATGACATGCTGTATGATATTAGGGTTGAAGGTTTTAAGATCATCATACATCCATGCAAAGACGTCCTTAAATTCTTTAAATAATTTAACAAATGCAGCTTTTTCTTGTCTAGAACATCCCAAGCCTAGGTTAATGCACTGAGGATTTTCATTAGTTCCTAAGTTCACTTTTTCATAAGACAACGAGGAACTATTGGTTTTACAGTTGACCGTCTTTTTAAATTTATCTTCAAAATCATAAAACTTCTCTAATCTAATTACAGATTTGGGTATGGAATTTACCATGTCCAACAAAGCTTCAGGAGATTTCGGATCAGGTATTACAGTAAAATCATGCAAATTTTTGTCGTGCATGTGTTCATCTATTACCGCGCCTTGAAAGGTTTCTTCCATGTGTATAAAGTTGATTATCTGATGATCATCGTCAAATACTCTCCAGTTCGTGACATTGTCAGGAACAGATGGTCAAAACAATAGCTCAATGGAGAATGTGTCAGGGGACAAGCCTTCTGCAGGAAGAAGTTTAGAAGCTACATTAGCTAATAGATCTGCTTCAGCATTATTTAATCTAGGAATGGAATTTATATTGAAAGAAGAAAATTTATTCATTAAACTCCATACCTTAGACTGGTAGCTCTTGAGATGCAGAGAGAGACAGTGGATAGAGTCTCTTACCTATCTAACCACTATTTCAGAGTCGCCAAATACAACCAGGTTTTAAATGTTCATATCCAGAGATTTTCTGAGACCTTGCAGTAAAGCCTCATATTTTGCAGTATTGTTAGTACATTCAAATTCTAGTCTACAAGCCATTAATGTCTTATTACCTGCTGGATCGATAATGATGCATCCTACACCAGCTCCTTCTTTAGACTTCGAACCGTCGAAATATAGAGACCAAATTTAATTTCCATCGGGCACATGGGACCGTTGTATAGAAGTTGTTGGTTGCATATATGCTATGATCTCGGACTGCTGTTCTGGATTGATGATAGGTGAAGCCTCGGCCATGAAATTTCCAAAGAAGGTGTCTATCCCTTGGACTTCGGGTGAATCAGCAGAAGGTGTATATGGTTCGTTAGGATCATTCAAATCTGTGACTGTGAACTTAAGGTAGCGCTCATGATTCACTCTGATCTTGTTAGGCTTACCGTTCTCTGGGAGCCATAAGTGAGACCAGTCTGTCGCGACGTAACCATGTAGCCGCTCCGACCAGTCCCTGCTTAAAAAAAGACCATACACTTCTGGAATATCCACAACAATTATATCAATAACCTGATGAACCTTTGGGTTAGACGATAATCTAATCAATACATTTTTTAGTTCGCCTATAACTTTGACATTTGTCTGATCAAGTTGTATGATTTTTAAAGTAGATGGTTCCACTTCAGCGTTAATCTTTTGGCAGACAGACCAAGGCATCACATTGGATGACACCCCTGAGTCCACCATACAATTATGCACGTTTCTGTTGAAAATTTCAAAAGTTAACAAGAAAGGAGGTACATTTTTTTGAGTTCTAAGAGTAGTAGCTTGTGGCTTCTTACTCACAATTTCTAAGGCTACTTTATCTACATTATTTACATTATTTACATTACTTACAGGAAGGCTTCCTTTATCTTGAAGATCAAGATTATTTTTAGTGGAAGTCTTCTACGGAACTTTGCTTTGCACAACCTTGTTACCACTTGAATTACCATTTTTGTCGTTCTCTGAAATATTTTGCAACATTTTTGAAGCAGAAATGGAAACTTCCATAACTCATAAATAGAAATGTTATCCCTTAGCTTTTTAAGATCTTCAACAACATCATAATCTAAGTTGGGGTTCACATTACTCTTTTTAGTCTTAGCTGATTTAGATTGCTTTGGAGGCGAAGTTGTAGTGTTTTCGGTAGAAGGTTTGTTTGTTGTCTTACTCCTAGTATTATAAGGGTGAACTGTCTCGAAATTAGCTTGAAAGATGCTATCCAAGAAGTGTCCAAAGGTGTTTGGAGAAGACTTTTATTCTTGAACCATTTCTTGTTCCACTACCTCCTGAGGGATCTCAGGGGGTATCAAGTTATCTTGGGCTTCTAGAATTGTTTGAAGGGAACATTGCAAACTTTCTAGATTTAAGCCTTTGGGGGTTGGATTAGGTCGGTTGGTAGGAAAAGGCTTCCATAATGGGGGTTTGTAGGATCCTTTACTCGAGGAAGCTTCTTCAGTTGAACTTTTTAAGTCTATAACTTGATTAGATAGTTTCTGAACAACTTTAGTTAAGTTTTCCAAATCAGAGTTTTCAGGTTGTGTTTTACTTTGAGTGGGTCTGGGGAGAATTTCAATCTTCTTTTTGGAAGAAGAGCTAGTCTCAGTTTCGTTGTTAGAAGAGTCTTTAATACTAATTATATCCTTTTCAATCTGGCTAGCCTCCTCGAAGGCCTCTAACAACGTGGCTTTCTTGGATCGTTTAACCCAAATAGCTATGCTTTGATGCAAATCTTTAGTGTAGTAAGCTATTATAAGACTCTCAGCAGGCATGGAATCCGCAAGAATTCGGTTTTTAAGTGTTAAGAATCTTTGATTAAAGTCTTTAACTTTTTATTTTGGGTTCATTTTGAGGCTAGAAAGATCCATGACTAAGACTTCCGGAGGCTTACCGTCTCCGAACTTTTCCAAAAAGCATGACTCAAACTTTTCCCAAGACACGATGGTATGGGGTTGCTGGGCAAAGTACCATGTGGATGCATTAGCCTCGAAAGTATACAGGAAAAACCTACAGACAACGTCTTCATGTTAGACATTACAGAGTCTAATGGATAGCATAAAATTTTTAATGTGATCTTCAGCGATCTGTTTGGAGTCAGGATCAAACTTGGGAAGCCATTTCTCTGGGTGTTTAGGTAAAGGGTGTTGGGCTCTAGGTACAGCTACAACATCCTGATCAAGCCAGGGTCTAGCAGGGTTGTTCTGATTTTCCATTGGGGTAGTGGGTGTGGAAGGCTGAGAAGGTGAATTGCCTTCGTTTGACGAGGAATCTCTTCCATAAGAGGAAGGATATGATGGAGGTGGTGAAGGAGGTATCCCAGATCCTCCTATAGTAGGATTTGAGGTTGGATCTGTGGGATTCACAGTGAGTTTAGTGTCACCTAATTCTTCTCTGATATCATAGAAGTCCAAAGGTTGACCCCACGAATGGCTTGGTTGCCTAAGATGAGCTAAGGCACTATGTGTTTTAAGAAGATATTGATGGACAATCTCTTGTATGTCACCACCTGTAGGATTAGGGGTTGCTGGCTCAACTGTGATCTGTGGATCATCGGTTGAAGTAGTTTCTATTTGAAGGGGAATATTATCATGTGAACGGATTCTAGTCACTATAGGTGAGTGNGGAGTCTTGCGACTGCCTCATGCCATTAATTAAGTTCATGCCCTCCTTCTAGCACCATTTGTTGACGGGCGAAATCGACCGTTCGTCAACTGAGAGAGTGGAACCGGTCCGGGGTTGTCTAATAACCCAAACCATTTGGAATGAACCACCCTGACGGGTTTAGCGGCTCCGTTAGCCGATCTAAGGTCCTGAGAAAACAAAAGAAAACTAATCTAAACTAACTAATCTAACTAAAACTATATAAAACAAACTAAACTAACTAACAATAAATAAAACTAACTAATAAACTAATCTAATTAAAACTAACTACTAAACAAACTAAACTAAATCTAATTATTCTATAAATACAATCTACTAATTACTACTATACGAACTCTAATTAACTATCTAACTACTAACTGCAATATATCTTATTCACAAAATGTACAATATCCACAATTTACAAATTTAAATAAAACCTGCAAAACTCATTAATATTCTTCCCTAAGACAGAGGAAGATATTTTTTGATTTTTAATAATTTTATGAAAAAGAAATAAAACAGAAAACTAATTAAACTAAAATACTAAAATAAACTAAAAATATATTTAAGCAAACTACTTAAATTATTCTAAACAAATTAACGAAAATAAATCGCAAACTAACCTGGAGATATGCTCCAAATTTGCCTTGTGTGTGATGACTGTACTAGCAGATTGGAGGAAGGAAACTCGCACTGAATAATCCAGAAGCTTCTCGTAAATGATAGCTACAATGCTCTTTAAGTTTGTTTACAGGACAAACAAGACATAAAAATCATAACAATTATATGATTTATAAATCTCCACAATTAGGTAAACCTGTTATGCAAAGACTTATATAGAATAATCCAATTGATGAAGAAGAGAAATCTGTCATTCATAAACTGAATCATGTAATTGCTATGTTTTTAAATACTGGAAGAAATCAGATATGGATCATATTAATTAATTCATATCATTTGCAAAAGACTAAGATAGCTAAAGTAGTCATTAATCAAATGCAAATTGATAACATCAACATGAAACAAAAGATTGATATTATGAAAGCTAAAGCTGTAGCAGAACATCAATTTCAGTCTCAGTCTCTATTAGATATCCATAATCCTGGTTCTCCCACAAGAGAGAATGATCCTTATTACAAAAATAATGAGTATTTATAAGTTTTTCCACAAGGTAAAACCTCCCTGTGGAAGTTATCACACTGTTTACATAAATCTGGGATGATATTCCCAATTTTAACTAAACTAAGTAACTACAATAAAACTAAAACACCCAAATATCTCTTGAACTGCCCAACATGTCCCATGCAATTCGAATTTACCTGAAACAGGTCAGAAATAGACAAGTTAGAGAGATATTTTATTAATAAAACAATAAAAACCTAATTCTATAGACTAGCTACAGAATCATGCGATTCTGTAGCTAGTCTAAATAAGATACAGAATCAACATTGAGATTAATTCAAATCTTTTTAAAGAATTAAATTTAATCATCATCCAAGAACTATTTGAAAACGAATCATTTAGTTTGAATTTATTATACCATTTGAGATCAAACAGGATCCACATCATTCAAACGAATACAGAGATAGGAATACTCTGTTTCGATTATTATCATAAGTCGGGTGAACAAAATCATATGGAACAACACTATGATCGTTTCTCAACAAATCGAATCCACTAGTTGTAAAATCGTTTTGATATTCAATTGAAATCAAAACAAATCGCAAACATTTTGTTATACTTGTCTTATCAACAGGAGAAATAATTGAATCGAACAGGATTATTTTCAAATCATGATAACTGCATAGCAAACGATTTAGGCTGTGAGCGAATTCAAACCATAACTGACTCGTAACTGTCAACAAACAAAATCGTAATAGGATCAATCAAACAGAGTTCATTATAGATATCGATCGTTTATCATTGCATAGTGAGCAAACAAGATCGATTTTCCTTTACCAAAATCGTTCCAATCAAACGAATTATAACTAGGTTTGACCAATTCGTTTTATAAATCTAAATAAAGCATCAATTACAATCGGAATCCAACTCATAAAATAATCTTGCCAACTCAAGAATAAGAGGGAATCGAACAGAAAAGGTTTTAACACAGTCATTACGAATCAAAATCATTCCATGATTCGGGCGTGCATGCACAGGATTAAACGAGCATATTGTTTTTATAAAAACAGAGTCGTTCTTTTTTAATTGAAACCAAACAGAATTGCATTCCTATTCATAGAAGATTACATAACACAACATATCGTAACAATTAAATCGTTTTCCAACCATAGCATATGGATCATAACGAAATCAAATCCAGATGAATCGTATTCTAAATTGAGCGTGAAAAACTTCTTGTTGGGAGTGGACACAAAATGAATTGAATTGAACATGAACCAACAATTTCGTTCACTCCATCAGGCAGATGACCAAATTAAATCCAAACGAAGACCACTCAAATCCAACAAAAATCTACCGATAGCTATTCTGGGAATGATCAAATCATATATCAAATAAAAATTCCTTCTATTTTTATCAAAATGAAACCATGTACAGGATGATCACCGAATGACAGAGGCATTTGGATGAGTGACTGAGCTATTTAAAAACTAAATTCAAATCATTATATCAACCAAGATTATTTACAAAACAAAAACGATGTCAAAACCCTACCTGTATAGAAACGAGGCTGCTTGATTATGCCAGTTTGGAATTTACAACGACTGTGGCTGATTCCACGTTTTTGAAAAGGATGGAGCCGGTTGTCTTTTGTTTTTTATCTGTTCCTTGGAGCTTGGATTTTTGACTGGTTAGCACTACAATTTGATCTTCCAGTGATTGAATCTTTGATTGGAGTATGGGAACATCAATGTAGTATCGTTCTAACCATGAATTGCATTGGTCACAGGGTGACTGTGTGGGTTTAGAAAGAGCAGGCGAGGGTTTGGCCAAATGACCGAGGGTTTCACAAGGCAATTTAATACCCGGGTAGTCAGGGTCATTCTTTAGGCAGGGGGGAAGGTTTGATACGAAATCATAAGGGGGTTCGGGACATAAACCCTGCGAGTAGGGGTACTCGCAGGCTAAGAAATGTTCAACATCAGAATCAGAATCCTCACTTAGAACTATAGGTTCTAACTCAACAGAGGGTTCAGGCTTGTTCCTGGCCATCCGTGAAATCAAACGAGCATTCTTTTTACCCTTAGTGTTAACAGTAGGGTTTGCCTTGGGATTTTTGCTCATAGGCTTTTTAATAGCCTCTGCACTCTTAGTTACAGTGTCGGGTAAGTCAACACCAGGGTCGGCCGAGGGTTTAGGAGCAGGTAGTAGGATATGGAAGGGCACCAGGGGTACAACCTTGACTTCACTCACCATAGGTTTGTCAACCTGTATAGGGTTTGTATCCTCGAAACCATTCCGAGCAATGAAAGCGCTCCAACTATCCCCGTGCAAACTCAAATGATAAATAATGACAAGTTTGATAAGCCCATGGTGGAACAGGCTGCTATCAACCTTCTGCCTCTTAAACTTTTTCGACATTTTATACAGGCTACAATGAAAGTAGAAAGACATGTTTAAAGGATGCCCTATAAAAATCATCAGCAAACGTAGGTGGTAGAGGAACACAAGTCCGTATCGACCTTCATAGGTCACGAACTGCTTGACTAGCATTAATAAGTCGTGCCATCATGGTTTGAGCATAGATATAGGCATACCTCTGTCACAAGAGGTGACTTTGCGCGAGAGGAACAACAGTGTCCACGGGACCTCCTCGACCTTACAATTCTTAAACCAATGTTGTCCTGTGGCAGGTAACCCTGTGGCAAGACTGATAAATTTCTCATCAATTTCCAACTGTACGTCATCCACCTTGGCTCTACAGCCATCGAAGGTCATGGAAAACTGTCGTGCTACATAGAGATTAAAACCCTCAAATCGTTTTATGAAGGTAAGGCATCTGTTTTCCTCCAAATCTTGGTGGGCATTGTCAAACATTAACAAGGCTTGATTGTCGTTTGGCTCGACCTGCACAACTGGTTCCATGGAGCCGGGCACATGGTAAGCTGAGGGTTTGTATCACCAACACACACAGGAGCAGAGCTACCCGAGCTAACAGAAGTGAATGGGAATAAGGGATAAGCATAAATGCAATCATGCGAAGGTGGTGGAGTCTGCCATGCAAAGTATTCATTACCCAAGTACAACAGCCGATTTACATAGCTGTTCAATCCATAATATTAGTTCAACCATCGAGTCATGTGCCCAAATAATGAAATCAAATGTGTATACCAATGCACGTAAATGTTATGCCATAGTGTTTAAACACCCGACTTATAAATCAAAACCAAAATCAACTATGCGTCAATGTATCAGCTCATATAATCAAAAGTTTAACCAAGGTGTCAAACGGTATTCATATAGTCGACAAGCCAAAAGTTATGAAAAGATTAACATAAGGATTATACCAAAAGACATATATATATATAAAAAATTAATCATAGCCCCTATTCATTTTCATAGAATCAATGATCAGGCAAGTCATATAAAGTGCAAATCCAAATGCTAAATGACTTACAAACTCAATAAAACCAAGTTATACAATCAATCGAAGTATGAGAACTGATTAGAGGATCTTGCCAGTTGTATAATGATTAATAAAAGGTAAGCACAATAGGCATAATGAAAAAAGAGATATTGACAGTTCAGATAAAGATCGAAATACGTCTTCGAAAGGAGAAGTTTTCACGCTTACAGTTGTGAAAGCTTAACGAAGACAAATGTGCAAATGTCGTAAAAAACGAAAATGTCATTTATTTAAAATTGCGACAAAAAAAATGATGTTTGCAAAACATAGGTGTAGGCAGCTTATAAGATAATAAAAAAAAAATGAATTGGTTGCCAACAGATACCCAAAATGCCGATACGCGCATGCTCCTTCTCTTGTCAGCACCCTCTGTGTGTGACCACCGGCTAGGCTTGTCTCTAGCACTTTTGGCTTCTCACCTCTTTATGAGTTTCGATATCGAACTCCTGGATCTTGTCTCATGAATCCCTGAGACACAAGAGGTCAACGGGTTATTGACTTCTTTCAACAAACGACACGCGTCCACTCGTTTCTTCCACGGGCCCACCTCGCGATTCTATCACATGTCCCTCGTGCTATCTTGACACTTTGTGATTTCGCTCCTCAAGCGGTGCCTCATTGGTATCCCCGACACCCAAAGTGCGGAGATCCTGAACTCGTCAGCAACCTTATTGAAACTCATGACTTCAGGAATTTTGGGATGGAAGTCACAACCTTCTATCCTCCAAAATGCCGAAATGACGAACCCTGATACACGTCATCGATAGCTGGCCCCACACACATGCTCTTTCACCCCTTCGGGACTTCGCCTTTCGTGACTTCGCGAATATTGCTACAAGGCCTTCGGTTCTCCTGCTCACAAAACCCCAAAATGATAAAATTCTTGGACTCTGGCACGTGTCCAAGTACTGGGCCCCACTAGGAAACTTTCCACCTTGTCGGGGTTTCGAACTTCACAGTTTCGTGAATCCAAACTTTGAAGCTTCAGTCCTTCTCTCCACGAATTCCCTGAAATGAACTTTCATGAGTAGATCCAATGGTCCTCGTTGGTGTGATTCTACAACCCTCTCTCTCGTGAGACTCTACTTGCAGAAAATGACCACCGTAACTTCCTTTCTCCTTTACGATATCTGACAGCTCATGGGACTTCGAGAATTCTCCACAGAGAATTCTGACCGTCCGTTCTCCCTTCAAGAACTTCTGCACTCATTAACAAAGTGTTTTTACATGAAACTTAACCGCCTACAACACAAACTTGTGACACCTCCTTTCAACGTCTCAAGGCACCAACCTTCTGTGATTTTCTTCGACAACTGTGAAGACTCTCTCCCTCCTGAGCTTTCTCCAACTCTGTGTCTTAAGGAAGACTCCTGCATGCACTCCTTGTGGTAAATTCTTCAATTACTTTAAAGAATTGGCATCCTTTGACTTTCCGCACTCCCTGCAGTAGTAGTCCTTCAACAATTCTTCAGGTCTTACAAACCCTGAAACTACTCTCAACCTGCACACACTTTGCACAGCTCCTGTGCCTAACTGCACTTTTGAGGAAATGAGAACAAAATCTATCCTATCTGAGCTTTCAGGGACAAACCTATGAACCCTTTGTCAACGCACTCCTTGCGGACAATTCAATTTCACTCCTTGTAGGAACTCTTGCTCAGATAGAGAAACAATTGAAACTCATTCCTTACTTTCTCTCAGACTTCAAACACAAAGCATGAAATCATATACACAACATATAAAGAAAATGTATAATAGAAAGTAAACATCCATGAGCATAATATTCAACAAGCATACACAAAGAACCACTATGGCACCATGAATTTGAATCAAAGCTCTTTCTATTAAGTCAAATCTTTGTACATGGGTGTTTTTCAACTACAACTGTCTACTCTCTTCTCTTCTCTATGCTCAATCTTCACACACACTAATAATACAACTATACAATGAGGGTGTCTATATCCCATTTTCCCTCTTGCACTCTAACTGTCTAATATAAGCATTAAATTCTATCTACTTACATTCATTACACATAAAGGCTCCTATCTACTATGGACGAGAGTGGATCGCTCAAGGTCCTTTTACAATAATACAAGCATGCCTCCACTTAATGACTTCATTAATATTTCAAAACATTTTCAAAAAATGTGCTCGGTGCTTTTCCAACTGTCTCTTATCTCCTCTTTGGCTTATTGTTGGCTATGCTTGCACACTCTTACGATGCTCCTACATCATACTCCCTCGCTTGAAAATTTTCATGGGATCCTATCCATGAGCTCTCGCATGGTCTATCCATGCTTCCATATTTCGGCTTCGTTCTCCCAGCTGGCACCTTCAACTATATGGCCCTTCCAATTTACCAAGTATTCAAAGTATTGCTTTCAGCTAGTCCTCTTACCAACTCTTTTGTCTAGTGTGAGCTCCATCTGTGGCTTTTCTGCAACTAGCATCTTTTTTGTCCACTGAACCTCTAGTTGTTCACTACCTACTTCTTCTTCCTTAGCTTTATAAGGGTACAAATCCGAGACATTGAATATCAGAGAAATTCTGACCCCATCGGGTAATTCAATCTCATATGCATTCACCCAAAATTTCTTCAAGACCTTACATGGTCCGATATTCTTCATCTTGATTTTATGATATGTTCCCCTTTGGAACCTTTCCTTTCTCAAATGTGCAAGGATAAAATTAACAACTTCAAACTGAATTTCTCTCCTACATTGATCTGCCCTACATTTATATTCTTGTCTTGAATGTTGCAATCGCTCCTTCACCTGTCTATGAAGCTCCTTCATCGCCTCTGAGAAATCTTCTGCACTAGCGCTCCTAGTCGCAATCTGTTCTGAATCTCTCAGCTCAGAAATTCCTTTGGCTGCATGCCATAGACAATCTAAAATGGACTTTGTCTTGTGCTCCTATTAATTGAATCATTATAAGAAAATTCCGCTTGTGGCAGAATATTGTCCCACTGACTATGGTGCTCTATCACCAAACTCCTCAACAAGTCTCCCAAGCTCCTATTCACAGCTTCTGTCTGTCCATCCGTCTAGGGATGATAAGCTGAACTGAAATACAAGTTCATTCCCATATTTTTCCATAAGGTTCTCTATAAGTTTCCTACGAACTTAGTGTCTCGATCTGAAACTATGCTTCTTGGCAAGCCATGAAGTCGAATGACTTATTTGAAAAACAGGTTCGCAATATAAGTTGCGTCACTGGTTTTCTGACATGGAATGAAATGTCCCATTTTGGAAAATCTATCCACCACCACAAATATTGATTCAAACCCTCTTTGTGTTCTTGGCAACCCAAATATGAAGTCCATGCTGATTGCATCCCATGGCCTCTCAGGTATGGGCAATGGTTGATAAAAACCTACATTCTGCCTCTTTCCTTTTGAATGTTGACAAATTCTACATTTGTCCACAAATCTTTTGATGTATGCTCACATTCCTGGCCAAAAATATGACTCATTCAAATTTGTGAATGTCTTGTCATGACCGAAATGCCTGACCAATCCTCCACTGTGTTTCTCCTTCAGCAAATTCTCCCTCATGGAGCATTTTGGAATACAAAGTTGATTACCTTTAAACAGTAATCCTTCTTGGATCATGTATTCTTCCCATTGGCTTCTATCTCTGAGAATTGGATTCTTAGTTGCTTCATACGCCTCTTTAAAATCTAGATCATCTTGATACATCTCCTTGAGATCATCAAAACCCAACGTTTTGACCATGAACTCCTGCAATAGTGAACATTTCCTGCTCAAAGCATAAACAACTTTGTTAGTAGTTCCAAAAATATGTTTAGTCACAAAAGTAAAGTTTTGCATGTATTCAACCCATGTAACATGTCTTTGATTCAACTTCTCCTATTGAGTCACGAATTGCAATGCATGATTATCACTATACAAGACAAACTCCTTAGGAATTAAGTAATGTCTCCATTTCTTCAATGCCTGAATAATAGCATAGAATTCCTTATCATACTTGGAGTATTTGACTTTGGCTTCGTTCAACTTCTCGTTGAAGTATGCTATCAGCCTATCTTCTTGACTCAAGACTACCCCTATTGCAAATCCACTTGCATCGCATTTCACTTGAAATGTCCTTTGGAAATCAGGCAACACCAGGATTAGTTGTTCCATGATTTTCCTTTTCAACAAATTAAAACTCTTTTCGGCTTCTTCTATCCAGTGAAAAGATTTGTGTATCTTCTTCACTGTGTCTATCATCAATGCACTAATTCCATTGAAATTCCTGATGAACTTTCGGTAGAAACTAGACAATCCATGAAAACTTCTCACCTCAAAGATATTCTTTGGTGACGGCCAATTCTTGATTACCTCCACCTTATCTGGATCCATCCTCAACTTATTTGTAGAAATAAAAAACCCCAAATAAATGAGCTCCATCTTCATGAATGAGGATTTCTTCATGTTTATTAGTAGCTTCTCCTGTTGTAACCTCTGCATCACTATAGCCAAATGTTTCAGATGCTCTACCTTTGTTTTATTGAAAATCAGTATGTCATCAAGGTACACAATGACAAATTTTCCGATGAAGTCCTTCAGGACTTCATTCATCAATCTCATGAAAGTACTCGGTGCGTTTCTTAAACCAAACGGCATGACAATCCATTCGTATAACCCTTCATTGGTTTTGAATGTTGTCTTCCATTCATCTCCTTCTCTCGTGCGAATCTAATGATAACCACTCTTCAAATCAACCTTTGAAAAAAAAAATTCTCCACTCAAGCAATCCATCAAATCATCCATCCTTGGCAATGGAAATTTGTACCTGATGGTTATCTTGTTGACCGCTCTCGAATCAGCACACATCCTCCAACCTCCATGTTTCTTTGGACTGAGTACTGTCGAAACAACACATAGACTCAAGCTTTCTCTAACCAAACCTTCGTCCAACAAATCCTGAACTTGTCTTTTGACCTCTTCATTCTCCTGCAACGTCAATCTGTATGTTGCTTTGTTTGGTAAACTAGCTCCAGGTATGAGATCAATTTGATGACTTATACTTCTAATCAGTGGCAACGAATGAGGTAGTTCATCCACTACTATGTCAACGAACTCTTCCAGCAGTTTTTGAACCTCTTCTGGTAAATCATCTACCCTTGGGTTGGTTAAAACAATCTTTGGATTCCTGACCACAATGAATTGTGGTTCCTCCTTATTCTTAACCTCTGTAAGAAGTTCCTTCCTACTCATGAGAAGTACAGTGTTACTTACTTCAGGCTTCACCTCTTTATCCTTAATTGGCAACAACATGTGAGTTATCCCATTCTTCTCTAGGGTGTATGTGTTCATTCTCCCGTCTTGAATCACATTCCTGTCATATTACCATGGTCTACCCAGTAATAGATGACAAACATCCATAGGAATAACATCACAAAGTATTTCATCTTTATACCCTCCTATTTTAAACTCAACTAAACATTGCTTAGTGACATTTACCTGATGTCCTTTTTGCAACCATGAAACTCTGTATGGGCTTGGATGATCAATCGTCTCCAGCTCCAGTTTTTCTACCATCTCTGTAGAAATGAGATTATCCATGCTACCACTGTCTACAATAACTTTTCATTTCCAGTCTTTGGTTTTTCACGCAATCTGGAAAAGTCTGTTTCATTGGACTGAACTCTCCACCTCCTTCTCTAGTGTTAAAAGAGTTTTTCGCATCATCAATGATCTTCCTCCTTTAGCATCCTCTGCCTCAACATTTCGCCTTTGTGCTTTGGTGATGTGAGTCTCTCCTTCCTCTTTCTTCTTGTCTAGACATTCATAAGACTTGTGTCCAACTTTTTCACATGTGAAGCATTTTATCACTCCACTTGTTCCTCTTCCTCTACCTCTAGTACGAGGAAAAATGTTGTTATCAACATACTTTCCTCTCTGATCAGCATACTGTCTTCTTTTTCCATCATATTTCCCCTTTTGTGAGCCTCCACCTCTCTCAATCTGAGGTTGGGGTTTCTTCCAGTCTTCCTTAGGCTTCTGATTTCTATCTTGGACAACTGATTTTCCCCTGGCTTGACTTCTGCCTTGGCCTCTTTGACCTTGTTTTCGGCTCAGATTCTCTTCTGCCTTTAGAGCCATTTGATAATCATCTTCCACCGTTCGGATGGTCATAATGCTCATCTCATCCTGAATTTTGTATCTTAGGCCATTCATATACCTGGAAACCTTTTCATCATTACTTTCATGATGACCTACTCTGATGTTCATCCTATAGAACTCTTCAGTGTACTCCTTCATTGTCATCATATTCTGTCTCAAATTTTGCATTATTTGAAATATAGTAATCTGGTAATCTCTGCGAATGAATTTTTCTTTCATCTTTGCAATCATCCTATCCCAACTCTTGATTTTCTGCTTACCTTGGTAGCGTCTGTCACCTTGCATTTCATCCTACCACAATGCTGCATGTCCTTTAAGTCTTGTGACAGCATGTTTGACCTTCTTGTCTTCTTTGACATCTTCGTAGTCAAAATATGTGTCCAGAGATCTAATCCAGTCTAGAAGGTCTTCAGGATCCAAGTTTCCCTCATAAACTGGAATGTCCATTTTGGCTCTTGCACCCATTCTTGCAACATCTCTAATCAAGCGTTCATGTGCTGCATCTTCTGCTGTGACTTCTTCTTCTTCATGTCTAGCTTCATATTCACTTTTGGACTCACTGACATCTCCAATATCAGCTCTGTGCCTTTGTTTTATTTCCACATCCATGAGTCTAGCACGTAGGTCATGTATATATCTTTCCACGGCTGGATTCGACACCTATCTACCTCTTTCTCTTGACACCTCCCTATCCTCTGGCGGATCGGGTGTTTGTCTAT
The DNA here is from genome assembly GCA_032191745.1 of Picea mariana. Classification (NCBI taxonomy): domain Eukaryota; kingdom Viridiplantae; phylum Streptophyta; class Pinopsida; order Pinales; family Pinaceae; genus Picea; species Picea mariana. The sequence goes on along the minus strand of JASDQU010103190.1, from coordinate 209,252 downwards.
CCCTTCTCCTCGGTGGCATGAATGAAATTCCTTCTCGCTTTTCCTGCCTGAAATATACAAACAAGAATCAGGCTATGATACCACACCTAACGTAGCTTACCAACCTGCAGGTCAAAAGTCCACACACACAGGATCATTCTTCTCCTCTAGCCTGAAGATCTCTCTTGAACTGGCTCTTCTATTACCCTTTCGGGAAATCTACACCCATAGAAAAACCTTGCGAATCTCCCTTCGCACTTCGGGAGATCGGACCTCATGGTTCGCGAGTCCTTGTGGTCAAGCACTTTGTGCCTTTAGACCTCCAAACATCGATATGCCAAATTCTGATAAGCACTGGAACGCTAAGGTTCCACCTCCACAAGGAATCAATAGTTCTGGAGCTTTCCCTTGATCCAACGGTCAATGCTATATTCATGCACTGAGAACTCGAGATATCCAGAGCTCAAGTTCTATGTCCACTCTACTTTCCAGGTCTCACAACTTCTGATGTGCCTAAACACTTGTCACAACTCGCCACTCGCGTGTTCATGATTCGACCTCTCAACTCTTGCTTCCAAATCTTGCGATAACCGAAATGCCGATACGGGCATGCTCCTTCTCTTGTTAGTGCCCTCTGCACGTGACCACTGGCTAGGCTTGTCTCTAGCACTTTTCTCTTCTCACCGCTTCGTGAGATTCGATATCGAACTCCCATCTCTTGTCTTGCGAATCCCTGAGACACAATAGGTCAATGGGGTATTGACTTCTTTCAACAGACGACACACGTCCACTTGTTTCTTCCATGGGCCCACCTCGCGATTATGTCACATGTCCCTCATGTTATCTTTGCACTTCATGATTTCTCTCCTCAAGCAATGCCTCCTTGGTATCCCCAACACCCGAAGTGACGAGATCCCTAACTCTTCAGCAACCTTATCGAAACTCAAGACTTCGAGACTTTTGGGACAGAAGTCGCAACCTTCTATCCTTTGAAATGTCGAAACGCTGAACCCCGATACACATCATCGATAGCTGGCCCCACACACACGATCCTTCACCCCTTCATGACTTTGCCTTTCACGACTTCATGAATCTCACTACAAGGCCTTCCGTTCTCCTGCTCATGAAACCCTGAAATGTTGAAATGCTTGGACTCCGGCACGTGTCCAAGTACTAGGCCCCACTACAAAACTTTCCACCTTGTCAGTGTTTCAAAATTTGCAGTTTCACGAATCCAAACGTCAAAGCTTCGGTCCTTCACTCCACAAATTACTAAAATGAACTTTCACTAGTAGATCCAATGGTCCTCCTTAGAATGAATCTATGACCCTCTCTCTCCTGAGCTTCCGCTTGCAAAAAACGACCACTGTAACCTTCTTGCTCCTTCATGAGATCTGACAGCTCATGGGACTTTGAGAATTCTCCACAGAGAATTCTGACTATCCATTCTCCCTTCAAGAACTTCTGCACTCATAGACAAAGTGCTTTGCCACAGAAATTAACTGCCTGCAACACAAACTTGTGACGCCTCCTTTCAATGTCTCAAGGCACCAGCCTTCTATGCTTTTCTTCGACAATTGTGAAGACTCTCTCCCTCTTGAGCTTTCTCCAACTCTGAGTCTTAAATAAGACTCTTGCACACAGTCCTTGCAGCAAATTCTTCAATTACTTCAAAGAATTGAAGTCCTTCGACTCTGCGCACTCCCTGCAGTAGTAGTCCTTCAACAATTCTTCAGGTCTTACAAACCTTGAAACTACTCTCGGCCTGCACACACTTTGCATGGATCCTGTGCCTAACTGCACTTCTGAGGAAATGAGAACAAAAGCTATCCTATCTAAGCTTTTAGATACAAGCCTCTAAACCCTTTGTCAACGCACTCCTCGCGGAAAATTCAACTGCACTCCTTGCAAGAACTCTTGCTCAGATAAAGAAACAATTGAAACTCATTCCTTACTTTCTCTTAGAATTCAAACATAAAGCATGAAATCATATACACAACATATAAAGCAAATGTATAGCAGAAAGTAAACATCCATGAGAATAATATTCAACAAGCATACACAGAGAACCACTATGGCACCATGAACTTGAATCAAAGCTCTTTCTATTAGTTCAAATCTCTGTACATGGGCATTTTTCAACTACATCTCTCTACTCTCGTCTCTTCTCTATGCTCAATCTTCACACACACTAATAATACAATTATACAATGAGGGTGTCTATATCCCGTTTTCCCTCTTTTGCTCTAACTGACTAATCTAAGTAGTAAATTCTATCTACTTACATTCATTACACATAAATGCTCCTATCTACTATGGATGAGAGTAGATCGCTCAAGGTCCTTTTAAAATAATACAAGCATGCCTCCACTTAATGACTTCATTAATATTTCAAAAAAATTTCAAAAAATGTGCTCAGTGCTTTTCCAATTGTCTCTTATCTCCACGTTGGCTCGCTGCTGGCTATGCTTGCACGCTCTTACGATGCTCCTGCATCACATAATTGAAACTTGCTCAAATGGTGGTAGCTATATATAAGAAGAGATGTGGCTTCTACGTGCATCCTTATGAGCAGAATAGATTATAATGAGGCTCTAGAGACCCTATTCATATTACTCATGAATGCAAAAACCCTAGACATCCAAAAACCTAACCCTAGAAGTTGAAACGCCAAAAGTCATGTGGGCCCTATGGGTAAGATGGTTGAATTTGATACCTCAACTTCCTAGGGTCATAACGTTTGTATACAACCTTCGTTTTAGGCATGTGATAGATCGTTGGAAAGGTATTTCAAAGAACTACACATTTCTCCATTATACTTTGACTATGGCTACATTCTGACTATGGAAATTCAAGACAACAATGTTTAGGGCCCCAAAATAGCCTTGGAAGTACAACAAGATGTGCTAACATGAAAACATGCAAAATAAGCCAGTTGGATTAGGCAAGAGGCCACATGTATCCACCTGGAGAATGTGTGAAACTTCATAAATGCCTAAAGTGTAGAAATCACAATTATAAAGAAGTACAAAAAGACATGATGAATCAAAAATAAACACGAGGAGTCAATTGGAGTAGGTGGGTGGCCACCAATATCCACCTTGATCAATCCTCGCCCCTTAGGATGTAATGGTCTCTATTGCGTTGAGCTCTGCCATCAAGTGAGGAAAATTTTGCTAGATTTGGCCTTGGGTGAGCCACTTTCCTTGGTGTCGGAGTTTCCCTGCCTTCACAACCCAATAAAGATGGATCCACTTTTAGCGAGTTCCCTTGACCTGTGTGTCCACTATCTGATCGGTGGATGCTTGTTCCATGCAGTCAGGGTTGAGCTCTGTTGGTGTCAGTTGTTCGACGATCTTAGAGGTGTCCAATAAGTGTGGAAAATATGGCCGAAGGAGGTCCAAATTGAATACTGGATGCAGACCAAAGAAGGGTGGAGTGTTGGGCTCAAAATCATTGCTACCCACAGCCTTGGTGATAGTGTAAGTCCCATAACGAAGTGTCTGAAGCTTCTTATGGGGCCCGGTGAGACACTCCATCTGCAAATGTAACCAGACTTTGTCACCACCATTATAGTGAGTCATTCAATTTGTAATTTTATAGATTTTGTACATTCTCTCATTAATAAACATTATACATTACTATATCTCTATGGTTTTTGCAATATCTATGTATATTTAATTGTTATATATCTTTATTTTTTTCTCAAAATCATATAGATCAGTGGAATCAGAGAAGACTACTCCTTTTTGTTTCTTAGTGCATGTCCCCAACGAGGTCAGGGTATAGAGAGTTGTGTACTGAGCTAGTTTCTCTTGAGGAAAACCACTCTTGATAACCCAAGTGGCATACCATGGTGGAAGAGAATAGACACGAGGAATCATAAGATCCCATCAAGTTGTTTCTCATGGAATCCATCATGCAATAGAGGAATGAGATGTTGGAGAATGTTTCTCAAATATTTCAACTATTTTCAACAATAATATGCACGTATTCATCAATAAGTCTCTTTGTATATGCTTACCCCTTCAAGGTACATGTTAATTTTGATATTCCCATATTTGAGGGTGAGGTCGATGTAGATGTTTTGGAAAAATGGTTAAATTTTCTAGAAGATTATTTCTATGTTCACAATTTTTTTGATAGAGAAAATATCACCTTTTCTCTCCTTAAGGCTCTCCCTCATGTCACACACTAGTGGGAAACTTACTACGAGAAAAATTCCACAATGGATTCTGGAATATTTGGGGTCGATCCCACTTGGGATTTTTTTATGAATGGGGTCAAGGATTAATTTTACTCTGTGAGAAAATATGGTGACCAGTACATGATATGGAACACACTGCATCAAGAGAGGGGTCAAATAGTACCAGAGTTCACAAATAAATTCCATACCTTGTGCACTAAGCTCAGTATCAAAGACTCAGAGTGGAATCTGGTTATAAAATACCGCGGGGATCTTCATAGGTACATCCAAACCAAAATGGAATTTATAGAAATTTCATCACTGGGAGCCACTTATCAATATGCTATCAAAATCAAGTAGATATTTAAGTACTAGAACAAGAAGGAGTTCGTATCTTGAAATCTACAACAACCAAATTATGGTAAAAATATCCCTAACTCACATAACAACCAACCTAAAGATAACTAGTCCAAGTCGCAGGAAAATAATATAAACAAGAAGGCGAAGAAGAACACGATGAAGTGGTGTGACTTCCAAAAAATACCTTCACACAACACTGATGAATGTCACTCAAAACAGTCATTAGTGGTCTATATAAAAGAAATATATTCGAACCGCAACTGAGACTCTAATTGAGATAATAATAAAAGGAGACATATCATTGATGAAAAAACCACTGCTACTATCGTGACCACAAAAATTCAACCAAAAGAACTAGAATATCGTGAGGAGGGGGATAAAATCGTCCATTCACATACATGGGTGAATGGGAGCCCATTTTAGAGTTCGTTAAGTAGTTTAATTTTCTGACAACACCACACCAACAACCATACAACATTGAATGGCTCCACCAGGGATGAAATCTTTGTGTCAACCAACAGTGCCACCTATCATATGACATCAATCCCTTCAAGGATGATGTATTGTGTGATGTTTCCCCACTGGAAGTATCTGATATTCTGTTAGGCCAACCATATATGTGTAGGCTTCATGTTGTCTATGAATCTCAACCATGTAGCGTCATTGTTACTCTGGGAGGTCATATCTATAGGATACGAGAGGTAGTTCGAACTATTGTTCCAACAAAACAGTTCCACAAAGTAATCTCTCATACTAAAAAGTTTATCCTCTTCACAATATCATTAGAAGAAAAGGACACTACAACCACTACAGCCTCAACCCAAGACCCTTCTATCCAGCAGAATCATTGTTAGAATAACAAGATCGTGGAGCAATAAAATAAAATAAAATGCGGAAATAAAACAAAGAAGATACACAATACAATAAAGACACACTTATACGTGGTGCACCTAGTGTGGGCTATGTACACCAGAGAAATTTCCAGGTACTTCCTTTATTATCATCCAACAAATGAAGGGATAAACCTACAACACACTCATTGTAACTTCCTCTTCTTTCTCTCACAGTATCCTCTCTCAGAATAGAATATTCGCAATGATTCATAGCCGCAATACATTTCCCTCATAAAAGAGGGTTTCCTTCTAGGGAAAACAATCCTAACATAACTTCTATCGTCATATCTGCAACCTTATAATGAATTTTCTAGATTTATTATGAAATTACAATATACATTTACAAGGCAATTTTTCTTTCATGGGCTTCGCCCCCGAACAACCCTCTACACTACTCCGCATGGAGGAGTGTACATTATTCTGGGGTTTAAATTCTTCATGGGGTATAAATATGGATGAAAACAAATACCTTTGAATTAGGAAGATAATCAGGCTCCACAACCAACAATCTCCCACTTGGAGATTGATCTCAACAACTCCACCGTTGGTGTATATGTTGAACTATGAGCCTTCTTGGACTTGGAAAATTTCTCATATTCATCTTCATAATTGAAGACCAATTGAAATTGATAAGGAACTTTCTTTCTCCCTGGTTACTCCCTTTGTTAACATGTCTGCAGGATTATGACTAGTGTGTATATTTTCCAACTTCAATTTTCAATCTTCTAAGATGGATCGTATGAAATGGTACCTGCATTGTATATGCTTAGTATTCGAATGTAAGAATGCGTTATTTGCAAGATGAATGGCCCTCTCACTATCACATTAAAACCTAATATTCTCCTGCTTCTTTCCCAATTCATCCATAAACCTTTGTAACCAAATAATTTCTTTACTACCCTCTATAGCAACAGCATACTTTGCTTCTATTTTTTAAAGTGCAACAACCTTTTGCAGTTTCGAAATACAACTTATTGTTGTTCCACCTATAGTAAAAACATACCCCGTGGTGCTCCATATGCTATCTTTATCACCTTCCGTATCTCAATCAACATATCCCTATAGAATAGTGTCTGAACCTTCAAAACATAATGCATGAGTAACAATACCTCTCAAATACCTGAGAATCCACTTTACTTCCTCCCAATGTTCTTTACCTGGATTATTCATATACCTGCACACAACTCCCACTACATGTGAAATATCTAGTCTTGTGAAAACCATCATTGATCCAAAATTTAGGACCGGAACGAATTGATTAAAAAACTAAATACCATAAACATAGAGATAGGAAGAATAAAAGAAATATCCAGGGAACAATATCTTCTACTAAATAATTAAATAGGCTGAAACTATAAAACTAGAGTACTGAAACTTGCTCGAATGGTGGTAGTTATCTCTGAGAAGAGATGTGGATTCGATGCACATCCGTCTGAGTAGAATGGATTACAATGAGGCTCCAGAGGCCCTTTTCATATTACTCATGAACGTGAAAACCCTAGACATCCAAAAACCTAACCATAGAAGGTAAAACTCCAAAATTCATGTGGGCCCTATGGGTAAGTTGGTGTAATTTGTTACCTCAACTTCCTAGGGTCATAACTATTGCATATGACCTTCGGTTTATGCACTTGATACCCCGTTGGATAGGTATTTTATATAACTACACATTTAGCCATCGAACTTTGACTTTATTTATAGTCTGACCATGGTGAGTCAAGAAAACAATGTTTAGGGCCCCAAAATAGCCCTGGAAGTAGAACAAGATGTGATAACATGAAAACATACAAAAAAAGCCTATTATATTAGGCGATAGGCCACCCGCATCCACCTGGAGAATGTGTGAGGCTTCAAATAGCCCCAAAAGTTTAGAACTCACAATTATAAAGGAGTACAAAAAGACATGTTGAATAAAAAATGAACACGAGGAGCCTGTTGGAATAGGTGGGTGGATACCAATATCCACTTGGATCAATCCTCCCATATTAGGAAGCAATGATATTAATTGTGTTGAGTTCCCCCATCAGGTGAGGAAAAAAATTTTGGACTTGGCCCCGGGTGAGCCAATTGCCTTAGTGTCGGATTTGCCCTGCCCTGACAACCCGATAAAGTTAGATTTGTTGCCAGCGAATGCCCTTGACCTGTGTGTTCACTATCTAATTGGTAGATTCTTGTTCCATGTAGTCATGGTTGAGCTATGTCGGTATCAATTATTATACAATGTCATAGGTATCCAATAATGGTGGAAAATATGTCTGAAGGAGGTCCACATTGAATACTGGATGCAGACCAAGGAAGGGTGGAGTGTTGAGCTAAAATTCATTGCTACCCACAACCTTGGTGATAGTGTAAGGCCCATAATGAAGTGGTCAAAGCTTCTGCTAGGGCCCAGTGAGACACTCCTTCTGCAAATGTAACCAAAATTCATCTCCAACCAGAAACTGGTGTGGTACCCTATGTTTATCATGGCGTTGCTTGTACTTAGCATTGGATTTCTGCAAAATCTCCTGGACCTATTGACGGATGTGTTGAATCCACTAAATGAATTTTTTGGCTTTGTTGATCACATTTTGATCAGGGGAAGAGTCTATATGTGCGATGGAAAGAGGAAATGCAACATCCATGGGTCCCAAGGGTTGGAATCCAAGACCCACCTGAAATGGGATATGGCCACTAGAACTATGGAGAGCCCTATTGTAAATATTTTGGACATATGGGAGAATCTCGTTCAATGTACATGGATTCTTAGAATTGTACATGTGCAGGATGTGCACAATCATCCGATTGAAAACCTCAGTTTCGCCATCAGTTTGGGGGTGGAACGAAGTGGATTTTGTGAGCTTGGTGTCCAACAGAGACTAGAGGCTGGACCAAAAGGTGTTGAGGAACCTATTATCTCAGTCAGAGATGATGATATGTGGTATCCCAAAGGGAACCCAAACTCATTCAAAGAATATCTTCGCAGTAATTGCCACTGTGACATTCTTCTTATAGGCTGTGAGGATGGTCATCTTCAAACACCAATCAGCGACCACAAATGCACAATCATTTCCATGCTTTGTGGATGGCAAGCCAGACATGTAATACATGGAGATGGATTCCCATGGCTTCTCGATAATAGGAGGAGGGGTGTATAAGCCTTGCTTCTTGATGGTCATCTTGGAAATGACACATGCAGTGCAAGTTTTGATATATTTGCTAACATCTTGTCGAAGTTTTGGCCAATAAAAATGTTTCTGAAGAACTAACAAAGTTTTATCTGCACCAAAATGTCTTGCCATCCTACTATAGTGGGCTTCCCAAATCATCTTTGCATGCTCTCTTGTAGGAACATAGATATGGACCATGTGGAATAAGATTTCATACTGAATGTGAAAATCAGTGATAGCGGCGCATGTACCCAAGAGCTGCTATGTGGTGGCGAAGTCCGGATCTTGATGGTAAAGTTGGGGCCACTCCAATGTTTCATGTCCATAGGAATGGAGCATAGTGGTCAGTGTAACCATAGGAGGCTGACTGAGGCAGTCAACAACATGATTGGAGATAAATGTTTTATACTTGATGTTGATATGGAACTGTTGTAGGTAGGTGGAAAACTTTTGATGGTGGTCGTTCTGCAATTTCCCCTGTGTCTGTATGAAATGCATAGGCTTGTGATTAGTGTGTATGATCATCTCTTTCCCCATAATGTAATGTTTCCATTGAAGATAAGCTTATACAATGAAATACATTTCCTTTTCATATGTGTGGTATTTCCAAACACTATCGGAGAGTGTCTCACTATGGTATTCCACTGGATGCCCATGTTGAGTGAGAACTACACCCACAACATAGTTAGATGCATCAGTCTCCATATCGAATGGTTGTTGCATATCAGGAAAGGAGAGTATTGGAGCTTAGCACAAACAATGTTTTAGATATTCGAATTATCATTTCCTCTCCTTCCCCCACACAAACTTGGCCCTACCACCTCCCTTGGTCACCTAGATGAGGGCCCAGACAATATGGGAGAATCCTAACACGAACCGTTGGTAAAAATTGGCGAGTCCTAAGAAGATCTAAAGCTTATTCAGTGTTGTTGGGGTTGTCCAGTCATATGTGACTTGGATCTTAGTTGTATCAACATGTACCCCAATCTCATAAACAATGTAGCCTAGGTATTGGACCAAGTTCATGACAAAAGAGCATTTTTCCAATTTGGAATAAAGCTTGTGTTGTCGCAGAGTGCTCAAAACCTGTTGAATATACCGCATGTGATCTTCCCATGTTATTTTAAAGATGAGGATGTCATCCAAATATACTACCACAAAGGTGTTGGTGAAGGTTCTCAATACATTGTCCATCAACCTCATGAAAGTGGCTAGTGCATTTGTTAATCCAAAGGGCATGACTATCCATTTGTAGAGACCTTCTTTAGACTTGAAGGTTGTCTTCCATACATCCGTTGGTTTTCTGCGAACCTTGTGGTAGCCAAACTTCAGGTCAATATTGCTGAAGAATGTTTCCCTCTTGATTTGTTCAAGATGGACATAAATCCTGGGAATGGGGTAGCAGTTCCTAACTATGATTTTGTTTAAGGCTTTGTAATCAATGCAGAGTTGCCAAGTCTCGTACTTCTTCTGCACTAGTACAATCAGGCTTCCGCAAGGGGAGGATTTGGGTCTGATGTGCCCCTTTTGAAGAAGCTCTTAGATCTGACACCTAATTTCATCATTTTCCATCATCGAGCACCGACAGATTGGTCCATTAGGTAGAGGTGTGTTGGGGGTCATATCAATTGAATTCTTGACTTGGCAGTGTGTCGGGACTCCTATAGGTGAGACTAAGATGTCTTTTTATTCTTCCACGATCTTGTCCACTTGCATCTACTGCAAAGAGAGGCGTTGTGTAGAGGCCACGGATGTGGCAAAGACATTATGCTTACTGTGAGCGCGGATAAAAAATAAGATGAAATTCTCGGTATGTGAAATGAACTTACTGCATTTCTTAACAGAGATTAAATAAATAGCAGTAGGCAATGCCACCTCTAGGATCCTGTACAATTATCTACCCAAAGTAATAATAACATTGCGGGGTCTAGACTCATGCATAGAATGACGCTTCCACAAATATGGTTGTCCTAAAAGAAGATCACAAACTTCAATGGGAGAAATATCACACAGTACCTCATATTTGAAAGGCTTGATGTCGTAGGGAAGACGACATTGTTGGATGACATAGAGATCTCTTCCTTGACAAAGCCAACTGATGGTGTAGGGCTGCAGGTGCGATGTCGTTTTCAGGTTTAGCCGCTTGATGACCTCTGCTAAAATCAGGTTCTCCTGACTACCGTTCTCGACAATAAAGTGAATCAGAGCCCCCTTGACCCACATATGTGAGTAAAAGAGGTGTTCCCCTTCCTCTGATTCTTCTATTTTTCTTGGCTAGACTTTGGTGGTAGCAACCATGGCACTGAGTTCAACATCGATAATCCTCTTCCCTCCTTTAGTATTTGACTCAGAATCAAAATAGGCCTTTGAATTGGAGGCCTTCATCTCAGCCACGAGGGACTGATTGGAGTGACATTTGTCAGTGTTGTGCCAAGGACTTTTATGGTACTCACACCATTTTCCCGTGTCCTTTTTTGTCTTCTCATTTCCCTTATTTTGTTGTGACTTGAATGGATTGTCCTGAGGGTGGACATCGTGACTTGATTGCATGTTGTGTGGTTTCAGGTTGCCTATGCCCTTATTTAGCTGTGAGGGGTTTGCAAATCCAATCTCTCACCATTTCTTCTTAAATTTATGCTTGATCTTGATAATGTATCTATAAGTTGTTCCCAATGAGGCAATCTTCAAGAACTCCATTTCTATTTGAATGTATCTATGCAAACATATGCGGTATTTGAGCACCATATGAGGCTTATAATATTTGATACCCAATTTGGTGTGGAGGGTATGGAAAATATTTGTGAAGTCCAGTATTGTCTGGTCCCTTTCTAGATGTAGGGTGGTCCATCTAGGGTACTAGTCCTCGTAGATTCCAATAGGGTATTATTGTTCTTTAATGCCATCCCGGAAGGAATCCCATGTCGGGGCCACCACAAAAATTTATGATTCCTCCACGACCCTTTGCTCAGAGTAAGTATCCCATGAGTCTTTGACATGGGCAATGACCTTGAGGAGTGCAAAAGTGATCTTTTCCCGATCGAAAAAATTGTGGACCGAAAAATATCCTTCTAGCAGATTCAACCATTTATCTACAACATCTGCATCTATCAGTCCTTCAAATAATGGAATATCAAAATTTACCTATACCTTGAAGGGGGTTGCATGGACACCTTATGAATATGCTTCTCCCATGGGCAACCACCGAAGGATCTGCACAAAGTTGTCCATCATTTCATTCCTTTGTCATGTGAGGGCTTCCTCGAGCAACATTTTAATAGGATCTCCTACTCCATCATATTTATTTTCATCTACCATGGATTTTTTTCGATATCAGCATGGCCGATTTGGTAATGGCTCGATCGGTTCAAGTCCCAACTTCTTGTACCCAGACCTAGTCGGGGACATGCGCGAAGAAAAATAAAAGAAGAGTAAACCGCTCTGATACCACTGATACAGATTTTGGAGCGGAACAACAAAATCAATACCATAAACACAAATATAGGAAGAATAACACAAATATTCAGTAAAAAATATCTTCTATTAAATAATGAAATAAGCTGAAACTTTAAAACTACAAAACTGAAACTTGCTCGAATGGTGGTAGTTATCTCTAAGAAGAGATGTGGCTGCTACGTGCATCTGTCTGAGAAGAATGGGTTACAATGAGGCTCCAGAGGCACTTTTCATATTACTCATGAATGAAAAAACCCTATACATCCAAAAAGCTAACCCTAGAAGGTGAAACACCAAAATTCAAGTGGGCCCTATGGGTAAGTTGGTGTAATTTGGTACCTCAACTTCCTAAGGTCGTAACTTTTGCATATGGCCTCTGTTTTAGGCACGTGATAGCCAGTTGGAAAGATATTTTAGATAAATACACATTGATTTGTTAGAGTTTGACTCTATCTACAGTATGACTATGGAGAGTCAATAAAACAACATTTAGGGCCCCAAACATCCCTGTAAGTACAACAATATGTTCTGACATGAAAAGATACAAAATAATCTAGTTGGATTAGGTGAGAGGCCACCCGTATCCACCTGTAGAATGCATGAGGCTTCAGATAGCCCCAGAAGTGTAGAACTCACAATTATAAAGCAGTATAGAAAGACATGCAAAATAAAAAATGAACATGAGGAGCCAGTTGGAAAAGTTGGGTGGCCACCAATATCCACCTCAATCAATCACATACATCAAGCTGCCAACTGTTGATCAATAAGGGACCCTGGACATGTATTTTATATCCTCCTATTTCTTGGGACACATTTCCTTAGTTAATTTGAAATGGCTGACCAAAGGTGTACTAACTGATTTTGCATTCTGCATTCTAAACCTCTCCAACACCTTCTCTATGTACTCACCCTGAGACAATTTCAATTTGTGATTTTTCTTGTCCCGTGTTATTCTCATACCAAGGATTTTCTTTGCAGCACCCAAATCCTTCAACGCAAATGAATTAGATAATTTCTTCTTGATCACATTTATATCCTACATATTAGACCTTGCAACAAGTAGGTCATTTACATAAAATAGCAAGATAATATAGCTTCCATTTTCTATCCTTTTAAAATAAACACAGTGATCAGAATGACATCTACTATAGCCTTGTTTTGTCATAAACCTGTCAAAATTCAAATACCACTACCTTGGATCTTACTTTAGGAAATATAATCTCTTCATCAACCTGCATACCAAATTATCCTTCCCTTTGACCTCATACCCCTGTGGTTTCTCCATATAAATATCTTCCTCCAAATTCCCATGAAGAAAAGTTGTTTTTACATCTAACTATTGAAGATGCAAATCTTCTACTACCACAAGACTTAAAATAGTACTAATTGAATTCATTTTAACAACAGGATAAAATATTTCATTAAAATGTATACCTTTCTTTTGTGCAAACCTGTTTACAAAAAGTCTAGCCTTGTACCACTTTTTCCCTCCATATTCTTCCTTCAACTTGTAAACCCATTTATTCTGCAATTCTCTTTTTCCTGCGGGCAATGGACCAAGTCCCAATTCTGGTTATTTACCAAGGAATCCATGTACTTTTTCATGTCTTTCTCCCACTTCTTTTTGGTGTCTACCTACATTGCCTCTTCATAACATTCTAGTTCACTAGAATCAGTCAACAATAAATAATACAATAAAGGAGAGTATTGTTCAGTGGGTCTATTTAACCTAGTAGATATTCTAACAACACTTGCAGGAGTTTGAAGTATCTATTGATCATGTTGTTGTACATTATAATTTTCTGGTACCTTTGTAAAAAAAAATTCAGTGATTTCATCAAGCACTGTGTATTCTAGTTTTTTTTTTTCATGTTTCTTTCCCTGCAGCTAATCTTTGTACACGACCTTCTCATTGAATATGAAATCTATACTCATAATAATTTTGTTATTTTCATAATCCCATAAGTGATAACCAAAATCATTAACACCATATCCAATAAAGGTACACTTCTTGTATTTTCCCTCAAGCTTTGTTCTATTTGCTTTATCAATATGGACAAATGATTCACAACCGAAAGTCCATTCCTCCTATGGAATTATACCATACCAATATCTTGAAGATCCTCTGTTTATTAAGTACACAACAATATCTACAACATCTTCCCAAAACTGTAAGGGTAAACCAACATGTGATCTCATACTCCTTGCATGCTCCATGATTGTCCTGTTCATCCTTTCTAACACACCATTTTCTTGTGGTGTTCCTGGAACTGTCTTCTCTCTACGAATCCCATGGTATAAAAAGTAATCATGAAAATCCTTGCTGCAATATCCACCTCCATTGACTGATCTGAGACACTTCAACCTTTTTCCTGTCTCATTCTCAATCAAAGATTTCCATTTCTTAAAAGTATCAAAGACATCAATTTTTTTTCGAATGCAATAAACCCAAGTTTTTCTAGTTGCATCATCAATAAAAGTAACATAATAACGAGAGCCACCAAGAGATGATACCTGAGTTTCTCCCCATACATCTGTATGCACAAGCTCTAACATTTCACTCTTCTTTTCTTTTACGACTCTAAGAAATATGACTCTCTTCTGTGTTCCATAAACACAATGCTAATAGAAATCAAAATCAATTTGTTTAAGATCTGGAAAAAAAATTCTTTTTTGAAGTATTTGCATCCCCTTCTCACTCATGTGTCCAACCCTATGATGCCACAATGTAGTATCCACTCCTGTAGAAGCTAAGAAGACAGAAGAGTTAGTATTACTAGTACATAAATACAATGTACCTACCTTCTCTCCATTTACTATCACCAATGATCCTTTGGTGACCTTCCACACCTTATCTATAAATATGGATATAAAACCTTCACTTTCCAACTTCCCTGTTGAAATTATATTTTTCCTTAGATCTAGAACATGTCTTACCTCTTTCAACAACCATTGGTTTCCATTTCTTTGCTTTATTTTTACCTTTCCCATTCCAACAATTTTGAATGGTGCATCATAACCCAAATGAACCTATCCAAAATCACCTTGAACATAATCTAGAAAGTGGTTCCTATGGGGTGTGGCATGAAATGAAGCTCCCGAGTCTACTACCCAAGACTCAAAAATAGTATCTACAGAAAGAATCAAAACATCTTGTAACACATCACATACTACATTTGCTTCGTAATTTTTTTATTGATGTCCATCTCTTTGTTTCATTGAATCTCTGCAGTATTTCTTTAAATATCCTTTCTTCCCACAATTCCATCACTCTATCTTTCCTAGTCTGGATTTGGATCTGCCCTTCCTAGAATTATCATGGTTCCCTAAGCCCTTTCCTCTATCCCTTTGTTTTCCCTTGTTCTCCATGTTCAACAAATTACATGATGTCTCATATGTGCTTTTCCGTCACATTTCCTCATAAGTATAAAACCAACACCATCATCAAATTTTAAAGTATTTGAACTAGATACAATGTTACTTACAACCATGACCAAGCCATTCCAACTTTCTAGAAATGAGCACAAGACTAGAAGAGCCCTAACCTCATCATCAAAGTCCACTTTTACATAAATTAGTTGATTAGTAACCATATTAAATTCATTTAAATGATCTGCAATAGACCCACCTTCTGACATCTTCATATTAAATAATCTCTTCATTAGAAATCCCTTATTCAATGCCGAGGGTTTTTCATACAGTTTAGTCAATGCATCCATCAACTCCTTCGTTGTCTTTTCTTTCAAAATATTGAAATCTAACAATGTTGCCAGGCTCATCCATATTGTTGCTAATGCCTTTCTGTCAAGAACCTCCTATTATTCATCCTTCATGGCCGTCAAATTATTTTCTATTCCACCCACTGGTAGGAGTATATCCTTCTAATATAAATAATCTTCCATCTGCATCTTCCATAACTGGTAGTTTAGGCCGTTAAATTTGTCGACCATAAACTTTCCATCTTCCCCCATTGCTCCCACTCTAACCAGGAACCCTCTTTTCCTATGAGTTATCTTTCTCTCTAATACCATTTGTTATAAAAAAAGGATCGCGGAGAAATAAAACAAAACAAATGTGGAAATAAAACACAAAAGATACACAATACAATAAATACACAAATATACATGGTTCACCCAGTGTGGCATACGTCCACCAAATAAATTTCTAGGTCTTTCCTTAATTATTATCCATCAAATGAAGGGATACAACCTACAACACACCCAATGTAACTTCCTCTCATTTCTCTCATAGTCTCCTTACTTAGAATACAATATTCACAATGATACATAGCTGCAATACATTTCCCTTATAAAAGAGGGTTGCATTTTAGGGAAAAAAACCCTAACATAACTTCTATCATTAGATCTGCAACCTTATAATGAACGATTTTACTATGAAATTACAATATACATTTACAAGGAAAATTTTCCTTCGACGGCCCACAGAGGGGGTAACCCCCCTCTGCACTCCCCCAGGTGGAGGAGTGTACATTCTTTCAAGGTGTAAAGTCTTCATGTGGTATAAACATGGCTGAAACAAAATACCTCTAAATCAGGAAGATAATCAGGCTCCACAACCAACAATCGTATCAACAATATTGTATAAGAGCACCAAGATATTCCTACTGCACCTATGGTGGTGCCTCCACATTTCCCATTCAAACCAAGATATGAAAAATCCCTTGATTTTATTTATGTTGCATATTCACTAACAGATTCCTCCCACACTCAGGTAGATCATGTAGCCATATTGGTTAAACAAATCCAACCCCTCCAACAATAGGTTCATAAAAACCTTCAATAAGCTAAGCATGATAGCTTCTTCAACAAGGTAAGTAGCTCACGAAGGCTCATATTCAAAAAATGATTCCCCGAGGACTTGATGCAATGGATACCTTTTCTTCCTAAAGTGGGGGTGGGGGGTATTGTTCCAGGTGGAAATTGATGGCCACACACCTATTTCACTAGCTCAAAAATGGGTTTCCACCTTGGTAGTGTTTCTACAATTTTTCGGGTCCTAAACTTCTGGAGCCATTTTGAGGTCCTAAACAAAGTTTTTTGGGCCCACCAAAGTCACACTATAGGATTTATCTAGAATGTGATGGAAAAATGTGTATTCTTAATATAAACCTTTCAAACGAGCTAATGTTCTCCCCAAATGGAGATCATATGCAAAAGTTTCACCCTTGGGAAGTTGGTGTACCAACTACCCTTATCAGAGCCCACAAACCTTTTGGTGTTTCATCTTCCGGGGTTATGGCCTTGG
>JASDQU010103190.1:179868-191532 GCA_032191745.1 Picea mariana | reverse complement strand
AAATTGTATGAGCCTCTGTTGATTGATGATCATGGGGATCATGTTCAGATTCCTTCTATAGATGATTTTTCCCCATAATATCTTATAGAACTGCATGAAGACACCATTCTTGACAGAAGAATGCGAACTTCAAAATGAGGAAATGTGGAGTATCTTCGAGTTGGTCTTAAAGGTACAAATCCAAGCAAAGCCAAGTGGATTGAGGTTGGAAGGGTGAGGGAACTATACCCTCATCTTCACATAGAATGAATATAGTCTTTTGGAGGTCCAAAAGATTTCCAATGGGGAGGTGTGATCAGGGGATCAAATTTTGCTCAAAAATTCAAAGTGTTCGAAATCACTTCAAATCGAACAAGATCATAGGCCCCGTTGTTGCAACCCCAACGCAACTTGTTTGGGTTCAAACGGACGTTAGGAGCGAGAGATATCGCGTTCTGTTCAAAATGGCAAACAGGCAAAAAAGGGATGCTGATTGTACAGTCCGTACAATCAATACGGACGATGATGTGGCAGACCGTATGGATGATGTGGCAGACCATATGTTGATGTGGCAGACATTTATTGGTAGTTGGCATATAACGCGTTTTATTGGTAGCGAATGGGAATGCGACACGTGGCCCAATCGAAGGCTGCCACGTGTCACTTGCTTGTTGGTTAAAACTTTTGCACTCAGCAGGAGTCGACCCCGTGACCTTCAGGGGCAGGGTTAAGCTTTGGGAAAGGCTGCCCAACTGGCATGCCCACAAATGTTCCTTGTTATATATATGCAAAACAATATATTTAACATTGTTGTAAGGTATGTTTGAGCATGGGCCGGGCCAGGGCTAAACCCCGACCCGTGGTCATGTGTTATATTGTATGCGACCAGCGCTACGGTGGTTCCACCGTAACCATATATTATAACCATTTGTTATATGTGTGTGATTTGGCATACCATGTGACCACTATACATGCGCGCGGGTTTGACATATGGTTCCAACGGTTGTTTAAACATTGAGCCCTGTTGTGTTGGCGCATGGTCATATGACTGCCATGTGCCCACGGGCCTTAGTAGTTAGGGCCAACGTAACGATTCGACAGTTTGGATCGATTGTGCGGTTGTGCCCGGTTCCAAGTTTTTATGCTTTAAATTGCGTGTGGGCTAGGTTGAGCCAGAGGAGGTGCATTTTGTAGATGCAGAGACAACAAGCTTGAAGGGGAGACTTCAAGGAAACCTATCTTCTTCATTTTTTGGCCAAACGAGGTGCTGAAAAAGCCCAGCTAGGGGTTTTTGGACGTTCTAAAGCCATTGGAGCAGTCTATTGGTCATTTTGAGCATCGTAAAGCACATTTTTTATCACTTTGAGAAAATAATACAAATGATCCATTGGAAGCTAGACCAGGAGATGTATCCCAAGAGAGGGGTGAACTCCTTTATCATTTGCTATGTTATGTGTTTTCTATTCATTGATTATGTTGTTGTTTATATGCATATTTAATGAGTAAATCCTATTAAAGATGTGTTTGCAAAGTTGATCCATTTGCTTTTAACACATAAAATTTAACTTGCAAATATTTTCAAGAATACAAGTCTTCTTCATTTTTAGATCATCCATGGCGAAGAAATATGACCATTGGAAGAATTATAACCATTGGACCGACATTATAGAATGGTTAGAACAAAATTTATGACCAGAAAAGATCGCCATCAGACTGTTGGGACCGCGTTGTAACAAACAAAACTGCATTGTTGGGAAACTTCTTATCCGTTGGAGAGATCCATTACATTGTGTCTACTTAGTCCGTCGACTTTTGCACCGAGAAAAATTTTTGGAATTGTATCAGAGATAACAAGAGAACCCATTTCTACCACACTGTGTTTAGTAAGATAGACACCGATTCTATTGCTTTGAGCACTCATCCATCCACTCGAGTTTTCTGATCGAGAACGTGCATGTCAGATGAGCTCAGCGTTGTGGAGAAGTCAGATGAGGAAGTTATAATTGATATGATGGCTGAGAGAGTGATGTCTACAGGAATTCAAGCTTCATCGACGTGAGGAGTGAAACCCTCTCCATCGACTGCTCACGGATCCAGACCATCCCGATCGATAGTAGAGAAGATAACCAAACACAAAGATGATCTAGAAAACGCGAAGTTAATCTTGACCATCTTACCCGACTACATCCCGCCTCTGGACGGCATGGTGAGTCATGATAGTGTTCTGAGGAATTTTAATTACACCATGGTTACTGCGTACCTCCCAAAAGGGATACATGCAGTCAAAATGCAGCAATATAATATCGTGACGTTGAAGTTCAATGAATTCAACCTAGGTGACCGCAAGAATTACATCATGCTTTCTCCTTACAATTATATGACCAGGACGAAGGGGAAGAACTCGAAAATAATCCCCCAGCCATGGACTATGAACCTCATCCAGTCCACCCTCTTGAACGTGATGAAGATCCCATAATTTGGAAGGCACTAGGAGCTTAATGCCTTTGTTAAGCTCTTTCTCACATGTTACCATGGCAGCTACCTATGGCTATATAGATGCATTACAGTCGATCCGGCGCTGATCCATAGGATCACCGGATTGAGCATGCAAGGACCTGACCCACAAGACTTATACCCAAGGAAGGCTTTCGACCACTCCCTAGCATAGAGAATTAAAGACACTTATGGCAATGTAGAAAAGGGAACGCGAGGTTACAA
The DNA here is from genome assembly GCA_032191745.1 of Picea mariana. NCBI lineage: Eukaryota > Viridiplantae > Streptophyta > Pinopsida > Pinales > Pinaceae > Picea > Picea mariana. Next base: position 188,835 of record JASDQU010103190.1, on the reverse strand, counting down.
GGTAGCTTCCATCCATAATGGTGCAGTGCCCTTGGCCTTCCAGATGATCAAAGAGAAGCTAGTGAGGAAGAACCGACCTACTCAAGTCATATGATTCATTGTTAACCTAGCCGGGAAATGTGTAGAAGGACTCCAAATGAACTGGGCAAAGTACTTGGTCAACCGACTGGAATTAGACTACCGCAAAGCTTAGGATCAGGGCTATGAGTTCCACTTTAGCTGGCTCCTGATCCTCATCACATTTATTTCTTGGGAAATGCCAAAAGGTGTGACCTTCCTGGACATTGAGTCATTTGAACTGCTCACTGCGAATTTCAACATGCTTTGGTACTCGAGCGATATGGGAAATAAGTGGCAGTAGAATGCGGTCTTTCATACCTATTATCTCCAACTAAAGAGGGATATCAAAGCTGCCCCTTGCATGATGCCGAAAACCTTGAATCGGTTTCGACCCCTCATGAAGTTCCACACAGATATACATTTCATTTATATCATTGTGCATGTAGATGAAAACAAAGAAGATCTTTAATCGTACTACAATATCACAAAGGAGGACCTTGAAGAGATCACCAAGGATTGGTCAACAGAACTCCTCATCTCCGTAGACCCCACAGAAATGTCAGACCCTGAACTAATCGGCAGCGCTGAGACCCCTCATGAAGCAAAGAATTTTCCTAGACCCAGCAGAAGGAAGAAGACCGAAGAGGTTCAAAACTTGAGCAACACATCGGAAGGAATTGCTTCAGTATCACCTAGACGAGGGGATGATGACAAAGTAGAAGAGATAAATGGAAAAGAGGACCAACAGAGGCAAGGCGAAGTAACACCGCCTAGGGACCCTACTGATGAGGTTGATCCCTTGAAGAAAAGGAAGGTTTCTCCTATGAAACCCACTTCCTGAAAGAAATCTAGAGCCACCTTGACTAAGACGCAGACCGTTCTCACTGTAAATGACTTCGACTTTATCATCGCAACTGTAGTAGATGCCTCGCAGGACATCTTGCAGAAACATGAAGCCAAGAAGGAGGAGATGTATGATAGAATCTAAGTTGAACTCGTAGGGGTACAACAAGCCCTTCAATCTAGCTTCACAATATCCACTGCACCCCCACTGACAGAAGCACCTGAGTTGGGAGATGATCATGCCCAACTCCACAGACTAGCTTATGTGACCGAAACTCACCTTCGTCGTGCACAGAAAGAAACTGAACATGCCACAGAGACCCTAAAGAAAGTACAAAAAGTAGTCATAGAGCAACGCCAAGTTGCGCAGCAAGAGAAGGTTGCCCTCCAAGATAAGTTTGAAGAAGAGAAAGTGCAAATCCAACAATAGAAAGAGCAGTTGCTCGCAGAGTAGGTGGGAGTAAAATAAACAATCAACAGAGAACTTCGCTCTATGATAGGATTAGAGAAAAAGGAGGGAGACCTAGTGGAACACCAAGTAGAGCAGCTTGCAGAAGCTATCCAACAACTTCAATAGAGAATCGAAGACCTTGAGCTACGAACAGTGCCAATTACCCCTCAGGATGTGCAAGATCAAAGAGAAGCCACTGCCTAGACCGCAGTCGATAGGATCAGAAAATTCACTCTGGAATGCAAACAACTAAGTGCTCACAGTGCACAGAATTATGAGAGACTCGTTGAAGATACTGAGATGAAGGTACTGGAGTCACAACTCCAGGAGAAAAAGAAGTAAGCAACAATAGTACAAGCGTAGTTGAAGCTCCTGTCAGTAGTTGAAAGGATGAAATGATCCCAAGAAAAAAACACTGCTCAACAACAGGTCCACACCATTAAGAGAAAAGTCATGGAAGCGACTCAAAGCCTCCAACTAGTCTAGGATGAAGCTTGCCAATTGTTTGAGGAAATTGAAGTCTGAGGCATAGAGTTGGAACAATTAGTCGATGTAGTTGAACATCGTTTAGAGGGACCTATCAATGAAGAAGTCATCCAAGAGTTCGTTGAGTAGGAGGCCCTGGCGCAGCAACAGGTCGAAGAAAATCAAGCTAAGATCGATTCTTTTGAAGCACAACTATCCATACCAGAGTGACTCAGGACGAGTCACAGGTGAGTGTTGGGGGCCTGTTGGCCCTTGACCAAGTTTGAGGATCCTTGGTCATGTTTGACCTACTTTTGGGACTTCGATAGGCTGTCAAAAATGAAGCACAATTCAAAGCAGAGATTGCGAGATCTTGACCTCTTTTTAGGGATTTTTGGGTTTTGGGCTTATGTAACGGGAATAGGATGTTGACCCATGGGTTTACCCATGTTTAGGCCCATTTTGTAATGTATAAATAGAAATCTAGGCGATGTAGGAAGTATTTCGATATATGTGATCGAAGGTCATAGTGTGTGCTAAGTGCTAAGTGTTAATTTCCAAGTGCAAGTGGTAAGTGTAATTGCTTTGTGCATACTATGTGAGGCTTACAGAGCTAAGTGCAAGTGATTGTAAGAGACTGTGGAAGTCTTTTTGTTGTACTTCAGGGAAGGAGGATCTAATGAGGTGCATAGATATCCCATCCTCTGCAGAGTAATATATCATGGCTCTGTGCATGTAGAAGATTGATAGAAAGAAATAAAGAAGAAGAGTTGGTGGACGTAGCCCTAGGGTGGGGGTGAACCATGTATATCCCGTGTCGTGATTTCTATGTGATTTATGGTTATTATCTTGTTTCTGTGGTTAAATGCTTAGTCCGCCGATGTATGTTAGATGAATCTAATATGATAGCTTAGTGATGAATACTATGAATGAATGATAGATCTAATCTATGTTTGTATGCTTAATGCTTATTGGATTTGTATAAATACTACATTGATCTGTTGTTAGGGTTTAGTTGGGCTGTAAACTAAGGCTGAATATTAATGAATTTTAACTGCTAGGTGCTTTTTTAAGGTGTTGTAATCACATATCTGTGTCCCAGCTAAGTTTGCAGACATTGGAGTCCTGCAACAACCCCGGCCTCTACCTCGGGTGAGACTTCATCTGCTTCGCAGGTGTTGCCGAAAGGGCCTGTAGTTAGGGTTTTGTTGGTGCGTTGTTGTAGCATTGAACCCTGGGTGTTTCCCTATGCCAACAACCACCATGCCAACAACCACCGTTGCTACCACCAAGATCCAACCTGGTGAACCAGACAAGCCAGAAGAAGGCGAACGCCCTTTCCATTCGTAGATGTGGGTAAAAGGCACTCTGTTGCACTTCATTGTTGATAGCGGTATCCAGAAGAACCTCAACTCAGTAGAATTCATCAAGTGGCTAGCCCTATTGACAACATCGCACCCATGACCCTACACCATTGGATGGCTCTGCCAAGGAAGTGATCTTTGCGTCTGCCAACAGTGTCAACTGTCATACAAAATCAATCCCTTCAAAGACAAGGTATTATGTGATGTTGCTCCTCTCTAATTTTGTAATGTTCTTTTGGGACAAACATATTTATGTAAATGTCATGTTGTATATGAGTCTAGGCCTCATAGTGTTATTATTACTTTGAACAGGAAATTGTGCAGGATACCCAAGGTAGTCATTCCTAGTGTTAATTCATTGATCTTTGCCAAGAAATGCAGGAAGGTCATCTCTAAGAATGGGAAATTTATCTTCTTCATGATTCTCTCTCAGAGTAAGTGAAATATCCCAACCACATCCAGGGCCTCCACAATCGATCTCTCCACAAAACAGAAGCAATTGGATAAGGTCATGGAAGAATACTCAGATATATTCTCCTCTCATACCGGGGTACCTCTGCACTCCCAGGTCAAGCATCCCATCGATCTGACCCTAGGCGCATCGCTACCCAATGGGTCGGTCTACCACCACCCTATGCTAGAAAATGAGGAGATCAATAGGTATATCCAGGAACTGCACCACAAGGGGAACATCCATCCTATATCATCGCCTTGTGGGAGCCCAATCGTACTGGTGTAGAAGAAAGACGGAACCTGGCGACTCTGCATTGAGTATCGAGCCCTGAATAAAATCATTGTCCGGAATCGGTACCTGATTCCCCGAATTGACGACCTCCTTGATCAACTCATGGGGGGGAAATAATTTAATAATATTGATCTAAATTACGGCTACCACCAGGTCCCAATAGAATAGACAAATTTCTATAAGACCGTCTTCAAGTCAAGAGAAGGTCTTTTTGAATGGTTGGTCATGCCCTTTGGTTTGACAAATGCTCCAACAACATTTATGAGGATGATGGACGATATCCTGCAACCTTTCAAAAATAATTTTGTAGTGGTGTATCAGGATGAAATCCTCATCTACAACAAGACTTGGGCAAAACACTTGCAGCATATTCAGTAGGTTCTGCGCACCCTGCGACTGCAAAAACTATATGCAAACTTGGAAAAATGCTCCTTCAGCATGGACAAGGTCCATTACTTAGGCTACATCGTTGATTATCATGGTGTGCAACTGGATCCAGCCAAGATCTAGGTCATCCATGACTGGCCAGCCCTAACCACACTCATTGATCTTCGGAGCTTCTTGGGCCTCGCCAATTTCTATCACAGGTTCGTGGTGGGATTCTCTCATATCACATGGGCCCTCAACCAAGTAACCAGGGGTGGAAGTAAGGAAACATTTGTGTGGGGCCAGTTCCTACAACAAGTCTTCAATGACTTGAAGCAATGTTTGTTCTCATCCCCAGTACTTTCATTACTGGACCTGCAACATCCCTTTGGGATCGAGACATATGCTTTAGACTATGCTGTGGGCATCATTCTCACTCAACACGGCCACCCCGTGGCATATCATAGTGAGACACTATCAGATGTTGTCCATAAGTACCCTACTTACGAAAATGAAATGTACTCCATTGTGCAAGCCTGTAGCCAGTAGAGACATTACATAATGGGGAAGGAGATAGTCATCCACATTAATCACAAGCCACGACAGTTCATGCAGACCCAAGAAAAATTGCAAAATTACCACCATCATAAGTAGTCCTCATACTGACAACAGTTCCACCTCAACATCAACTATAAAACATGAAGAACCAACAGAGTTGTTGATTTCCTCAGTCGAATTCCATTCGCGACACTCACCATGGTGATAGACTCTTGTGGCCATGAGACCTCCGGATGGCCCCACTTCTATGAGATAGACCTTGACTTCTCCCCCACCTACCAAATGTTGGGAGAAAACTTAGTGGTCGCTAATTTCCATATTTGGGATGGGTTTTTGTGCCGTCTAGGCCATTTATGCGTTCCGTCAAGAAAGCGTGCGAAGATGATTTGGGAAGCTCACTACAGTCGGGTGGCAAGACATTTTGGCATTGAAAAGATAGTGGCAGTGTTGCATAAACATTTATACTGGCCGAAACTTCGACAAGATTTCGGCAAGTATATCAGGTCCTGCACCTCCTGTGCTATTTCCAAACCGACCACTAAGAAATGGGGCATGTACACCCCTATGCCTACTCCATGTCGAGCCTCATGTCCACCAAGAGGGGAAATGACTGTGTTTTTGTGGTTGTTGATCGCTTTTCCAAGATGGAAATTATAGCCGCCTGGAAGAAGAACATCACCATAGAGGCCACTTCTAAGCTATTCTTTGAATGCATCTAGGTACACTTTGGGATCCCACAAACCATTGTCTCAGATTGGGAGAGTCGATTTCTCAACACATTCTGGTTGAGCCTTTAGTCACTGTTTGATACCAATCTCACCAAATACATTACCTTCCACACCCAAATAGATGACCAAACTAAGGTCGTCAATTATATGAACGTACATATCCTGCGCATGTACAATTCCAAGCATCCCCACACATGGGATGAGATTCTTCCCTATGTCCAATATAGCTACAACCGAGCCATGCATAGAGAAACTAGCCACAACCCCTTTCAGGTGGGGTTGGGATTCCAACCATTGGGCCCCATGGATGTTTAAATACCCCTAGAAAACACCTCAATCGACTCATCCCCTGATCCACCAGAAACTGACAAATCCACCCAGTTCATTGAGTGGATCCAACACATCCACCAATAGGTTGAAGAGAGTTTACAAAATTCCAATGCCAAGTACAAGCAACGCCATGATCAACACTGAGTGCCACATAAGTTTCAGGTGGGTGACAAAGTTTGGTTGCAATTGCAGAAATAATTCCTTACATGGCCCCATAGGAAGCTTCTCCCACTCTGGTATGGTCCATACACCATCACCAAGGTTGTGGGTGACAATTCTTTTGCACTCAACATTCCCCCTTTCCTTGTCCTACACCTAGTCTTCAACGTGGCTCTCCTTCGGCCATATTTCCCACCATTATTGGACACCTCAGAGATAGAAGAGAAGTTGACGCCAATAGAGATCAACCCTAATTGCATGCAACATGCATCCAATGATCAGATTGTGGACACACAGATCAAGGGCACTCGACATCAAAGGATCCAGCTTTATCGAGTTGTCAAAGTAGGGCAACTCCTACACCAAGGAAAGTGGCTTACCCAGGGCCAAATTAAACAAAACAATTCTCATTTGATGGGGGAACTCAACACAATGGAGACCATTGCTTCCTAAGGGGGGATGATTTATCCAGATGGATTTTGGTGGCCTCCCACCTATTCCAACTGGTTCATTTTGGTAGTTTTCGAGTTTGACAGTTTTTGTTTTCCTAGTTTTCGAGTACCTGACTAGGAAAATTCCCTTTGATAGATTGCAACAACATGTGTAGTCCTCATATATAAATTTCCAATGGGATATCATGCTCCTAAAAAAAATATCATATGCAAAAGTTACGACCTCGGGAAGTTGATGTACTAACTTACCCAAACGGGCCCCACGTGACTTTTGGCGCTTCATCTCCTAGGGTTAGGTTTTTGGATGTCTAGGGTTTTTGACATTCCTATTTATTGTAAAAAGGCCTTAATATCCTCATTGTAATCATATTCTTGTGAACGAGCGCATTCGTCACATCTCTTCTCATAGATAAGCCGCCACCATTCTAGTAAGCTTGTTTTCCATTGCATTTTACAGTTTCAGCTTATTTCCTTATTGAATAGAAAACCGGTTTTACTGTATCTCTGTTATTTTGTGTTAAGCATATTTTAATAATGTGTATTCATTTCATTATGCTCATAAAATCCAGATCACCATAACATAGAAGGATTTGTCTTTTGGTGGCTATGTAACAAGAGATCATACCATAGAGGAATTGGAGGCATATCATGTTACATAAAGAAGAATTTTTTTCCTCATATTAGGTTTCACAAGAAATACCCTTTCAATTAGTACATGTGGATGGAGATTTCACATATTAGTGCTAAGAATATTTATATAGAAATATGTTATTTTGTGCCTATTAATTTTTACCTTTTATAAGAAAAAACTATCTAGATAAAAAATGTCCTTATAATGGCTCAGAACAAAATATTCAGAGGTTGAGAAATGAAGGCAATATCGTCTTTCTAGGACACTTTAATGCTAGAACTAGAGCTAACCCAGCTATTATCTCTAGCAATGAATCCAATCCTAGTCCTTTATGGCTAGATGAGGACCTTGTTTTAGCTAGAAGGTACAAAATAAACTTCGAAGACTTGGTTGAAGAGGTTGAAATGCATTCAGATGACTTGTGTTCATGGGCTTAGCTACAGTCTTGTACATTATGTGATATCTAATATCCCCATCCAAAACCAAATAGTAAATTTTGGCATCCTAAACTACCATGAGATTGACTCAAATAATAAACCTAATCCCTATAGAAGAGAATTCTAATAACCAAAAGTTGATCTTCAATGAAAATAATGATGATATTTTTCTAAAGGATTTAAATAATGAATTAAATCTCTTATCAATTAAGGACAATATTGCATACCTCTATCATAATTTTATGATAACCCTCTAGACTTTCATTAACTGGTTCTCTATCAAGGTGTTGGGTAAAAAGGAAAATACAATGGCCAACCATTAGTATGATATAGAGTGTACTATTGATATAAAATCCATTAGGGATTCTTCTAACAAGTCCCTAAAATATAACAAGATAAATTTATACAAATCCCTAATCAAAAGGAAAGAAAAGGTACTATATCAATAGAAAACAAGAGAAACTTTTACATCTCTCTAAGATAGATCCTAATTATGGAGCAAAATTCTAACTCTTAAAGATAAAGAAAATGATATGATTCCTTTGAAGTACTAGAATTCCTACCATTAAAATCTTTACAAATCCCCTAATGTCATCGATAACATTCAAACCCTTTTTATAGAGGAATAATTTTTTTCTTTAGAAGACATAGAGTTTGGGTTTAAGTGGCTTGCAAAAGGGAAATATAAGGAGATCAAAGGCCACCAAGAAAAAATCCTAAAAATTGGAGGGCCTATCCTCATCCCTTACATTCACAAGATCTTTAATTTAGTAGTAAAGCAAGGTTTCCTTAAACCCTAGAATCAAAGACTCATTATTCCTATTTTTATAAGTGGGGATAAAATAAATCCCTTTAATTGATGATGATGATGATTAATGTCCACTAAGACCGAATTGGTCTATCGGAACTTAAGAGGGTAAGTGATTACTTGTGATTCTTTAGAATTTTGCTTATGTGCTCGAAAATCATAAAGAGAAGCTTTCCAAGATCACCATACTTTTGTTGAGTTAAGAGGTTAGGAAGGTTGGTAGCATGACAAATATTTTGAAAGTGAGATCTAATATGGGTATAGGATGGAAATTCTAAGAGAAAGTTATTTTCATCTTCAACCTTCTTAGTGTCACAAAGGTGACACACTCTTTCATCCCATGGAGTTTCAGGAATTGAACAACGCTCAATTTCACTATGGATCTCGTGATAATTTGTTCTTATCTTAGCAATAATTATTTTTTTATTTACACTTGGAAAAACAAACAAATAATTTTTATCTTCTAGATTAGGGTTGATTACATCCTTATAATACCTTAATTTTCTTTTTTCATCTAACTCTTTATCACACCACATTTTCTCCTTAAATTTTGATTTGACATTTTTTTTA
>JASDQU010103190.1:168603-179848 GCA_032191745.1 Picea mariana | reverse complement strand
ACAGTCGGGTGGCAAGACATTTTGGCATTGAAAAGATAGTGGCAGTGTTGCATAAACATTTATACTGGCCGAAACTTCGACAAGATTTCGGCAAGTATATCAGGTCCTGCACCTCCTGTGCTATTTCCAAACCGACCACTAAGAAATGGGGCATGTACACCCCTATGCCTACTCCATGTCGAGCCTCATGTCCACCAAGAGGGGAAATGACTGTGTTTTTGTGGTTGTTGATCGCTTTTCCAAGATGGAAATTATAGCCGCCTGGAAGAAGAACATCACCATAGAGGCCACTTCTAAGCTATTCTTTGAATGCATCTAGGTACACTTTGGGATCCCACAAACCATTGTCTCAGATTGGGAGAGTCGATTTCTCAACACATTCTGGTTGAGCCTTTAGTCACTGTTTGATACCAATCTCACCAAATACATTACCTTCCACACCCAAATAGATGACCAAACTAAGGTCGTCAATTATATGAACGTACATATCCTGCGCATGTACAATTCCAAGCATCCCCACACATGGGATGAGATTCTTCCCTATGTCCAATATAGCTACAACCGAGCCATGCATAGAGAAACTAGCCACAACCCCTTTCAGGTGGGGTTGGGATTCCAACCATTGGGCCCCATGGATGTTTAAATACCCCTAGAAAACACCTCAATCGACTCATCCCCTGATCCACCAGAAACTGACAAATCCACCCAGTTCATTGAGTGGATCCAACACATCCACCAATAGGTTGAAGAGAGTTTACAAAATTCCAATGCCAAGTACAAGCAACGCCATGATCAACACTGAGTGCCACATAAGTTTCAGGTGGGTGACAAAGTTTGGTTGCAATTGCAGAAATAATTCCTTACATGGCCCCATAGGAAGCTTCTCCCACTCTGGTATGGTCCATACACCATCACCAAGGTTGTGGGTGACAATTCTTTTGCACTCAACATTCCCCCTTTCCTTGTCCTACACCTAGTCTTCAACGTGGCTCTCCTTCGGCCATATTTCCCACCATTATTGGACACCTCAGAGATAGAAGAGAAGTTGACGCCAATAGAGATCAACCCTAATTGCATGCAACATGCATCCAATGATCAGATTGTGGACACACAGATCAAGGGCACTCGACATCAAAGGATCCAGCTTTATCGAGTTGTCAAAGTAGGGCAACTCCTACACCAAGGAAAGTGGCTTACCCAGGGCCAAATTAAACAAAACAATTCTCATTTGATGGGGGAACTCAACACAATGGAGACCATTGCTTCCTAAGGGGGGATGATTTATCCAGATGGATTTTGGTGGCCTCCCACCTATTCCAACTGGTTCATTTTGGTAGTTTTCGAGTTTGACAGTTTTTGTTTTCCTAGTTTTCGAGTACCTGACTAGGAAAATTCCCTTTGATAGATTGCAACAACATGTGTAGTCCTCATATATAAATTTCCAATGGGATATCATGCTCCTAAAAAAAATATCATATGCAAAAGTTACGACCTCGGGAAGTTGATGTACTAACTTACCCAAACGGGCCCCACGTGACTTTTGGCGCTTCATCTCCTAGGGTTAGGTTTTTGGATGTCTAGGGTTTTTGACATTCCTATTTATTGTAAAAAGGCCTTAATATCCTCATTGTAATCATATTCTTGTGAACGAGCGCATTCGTCACATCTCTTCTCATAGATAAGCCGCCACCATTCTAGTAAGCTTGTTTTCCATTGCATTTTACAGTTTCAGCTTATTTCCTTATTGAATAGAAAACCGGTTTTACTGTATCTCTGTTATTTTGTGTTAAGCATATTTTAATAATGTGTATTCATTTCATTATGCTCATAAAATCCAGATCACCATAACATAGAAGGATTTGTCTTTTGGTGGCTATGTAACAAGAGATCATACCATAGAGGAATTGGAGGCATATCATGTTACATAAAGAAGAATTTTTTTCCTCATATTAGGTTTCACAAGAAATACCCTTTCAATTAGTACATGTGGATGGAGATTTCACATATTAGTGCTAAGAATATTTATATAGAAATATGTTATTTTGTGCCTATTAATTTTTACCTTTTATAAGAAAAAACTATCTAGATAAAAAATGTCCTTATAATGGCTCAGAACAAAATATTCAGAGGTTGAGAAATGAAGGCAATATCGTCTTTCTAGGACACTTTAATGCTAGAACTAGAGCTAACCCAGCTATTATCTCTAGCAATGAATCCAATCCTAGTCCTTTATGGCTAGATGAGGACCTTGTTTTAGCTAGAAGGTACAAAATAAACTTCGAAGACTTGGTTGAAGAGGTTGAAATGCATTCAGATGACTTGTGTTCATGGGCTTAGCTACAGTCTTGTACATTATGTGATATCTAATATCCCCATCCAAAACCAAATAGTAAATTTTGGCATCCTAAACTACCATGAGATTGACTCAAATAATAAACCTAATCCCTATAGAAGAGAATTCTAATAACCAAAAGTTGATCTTCAATGAAAATAATGATGATATTTTTCTAAAGGATTTAAATAATGAATTAAATCTCTTATCAATTAAGGACAATATTGCATACCTCTATCATAATTTTATGATAACCCTCTAGACTTTCATTAACTGGTTCTCTATCAAGGTGTTGGGTAAAAAGGAAAATACAATGGCCAACCATTAGTATGATATAGAGTGTACTATTGATATAAAATCCATTAGGGATTCTTCTAACAAGTCCCTAAAATATAACAAGATAAATTTATACAAATCCCTAATCAAAAGGAAAGAAAAGGTACTATATCAATAGAAAACAAGAGAAACTTTTACATCTCTCTAAGATAGATCCTAATTATGGAGCAAAATTCTAACTCTTAAAGATAAAGAAAATGATATGATTCCTTTGAAGTACTAGAATTCCTACCATTAAAATCTTTACAAATCCCCTAATGTCATCGATAACATTCAAACCCTTTTTATAGAGGAATAATTTTTTTCTTTAGAAGACATAGAGTTTGGGTTTAAGTGGCTTGCAAAAGGGAAATATAAGGAGATCAAAGGCCACCAAGAAAAAATCCTAAAAATTGGAGGGCCTATCCTCATCCCTTACATTCACAAGATCTTTAATTTAGTAGTAAAGCAAGGTTTCCTTAAACCCTAGAATCAAAGACTCATTATTCCTATTTTTATAAGTGGGGATAAAATAAATCCCTTTAATTGATGATGATGATGATTAATGTCCACTAAGACCGAATTGGTCTATCGGAACTTAAGAGGGTAAGTGATTACTTGTGATTCTTTAGAATTTTGCTTATGTGCTCGAAAATCATAAAGAGAAGCTTTCCAAGATCACCATACTTTTGTTGAGTTAAGAGGTTAGGAAGGTTGGTAGCATGACAAATATTTTGAAAGTGAGATCTAATATGGGTATAGGATGGAAATTCTAAGAGAAAGTTATTTTCATCTTCAACCTTCTTAGTGTCACAAAGGTGACACACTCTTTCATCCCATGGAGTTTCAGGAATTGAACAACGCTCAATTTCACTATGGATCTCGTGATAATTTGTTCTTATCTTAGCAATAATTATTTTTTTATTTACACTTGGAAAAACAAACAAATAATTTTTATCTTCTAGATTAGGGTTGATTACATCCTTATAATACCTTAATTTTCTTTTTTCATCTAACTCTTTATCACACCACATTTTCTCCTTAAATTTTGATTTGACATTTTTTTTAATAGTATCCTTATTCTACAAAATAGTGTCTTCCATGATTCCCCATTAGTTTAGCCAAGACCAGACATATTTATGCCATCCTCTCTTGAGTCGAAGGTGGTTATAACTTGATTTTGAAACTTTTTTAGGAAGCCTCTTGTCTTCCATGTTGTTTAAATTGTTCTTATACATTAGGTATCTAGTCATAGCCATGCTCTCAATGGGGGAGAGTCTTGTTTCTAAGAGGAGGATGGGATAAGGCGTATTTCCTTTAATTTTGAGATTATAGGTTATTTAATTCTTTTTTATTTGCTCTATCTTTCTCCAGGATTCATGAGAGATACTACAACCCCAGACTTCACATCCATAAAGAATAACATGTGTAGAAAGAGTCTCAAAGAGGAGTTTCTTATTATACCAACTCCAAACATCAATTGATTTACAATTGTTTTCAAGCCCATAATAATCTTTCCATCCCCCAATAATCCTTTTCTCAATGCTATAATTCCAATTGAGCTTGTGGTGAATATCAATTCCAAGATATTTGTATGAAGTCACTTCCTCCAAGTTTCTTTTTTCATATAAGAAAGTATCATAAGGGATCTTATTGGATTTAATAATCATGACCTGTCTTATCAATATTAATAGTCATACCCATATTGGAGCAAAAATACATGAGGATTCTTAGTTGGTTTCCAAGATCATGGGGACTCCTTGACATAAGAACGATATCATCGGCATAAATAAGAAGATTGATGACTTTACCAGTGAGAGAAAGGATGACCCAACCTGCTTTTTCCAAGCAATCTTCTAACTTGTCAATGTATATGCCAAAAAGGGTAGGGGACAAGGGACAACCATGTTTGACTCCGATATTGTGGTTAATCTCTTTTGACCAGCCCTCGGTGTTTTTAAACTTATAAATAATGTTTTTATACATACTTATTGTAAAAGCCTTGAACTTTAGAGGCACTTTTATCTCTTCCAACCTATTCCAAAGGTTTTTCCTAGGAACCATGTCAAAAGATTTTCTAAAGTCAACAAAACAACAAAAAATATTGGTTTTAGTATTGTGGAACTCCTCTCCAAGGATCCTAAAGGTAACAATATGGTGCATAGTTGAATGATATTTCCTAATCCCATACTGGCCTTTATCTCTTTTACCATGACTTTCTAGCCAAATACTAATATTCTTTTCCAAAATAATTCCATAAAGCTTGGATAAAATCGGGCTAACCATAATGATCAAATAATTAGAGGGGATGTTTCTATCCCCATTTTTAAAAATAGAAACAATGAGGCTTTGTGTCCATGGTTTAGGGAAGCCCTGATTGACTGCTAAATTGAAGACCTTGTGTATGTGAGGGATAAGGATTGGCCCTCCGATTTAAAAAATTTCAGCTTGGTAGCCTTCAATGTCCTTATCTTTCCCATTTGCAAGTTGCTTAACCCCAAACTCTATGTCATCTAAAGAAAAAAATCCTTCCTTTGTAGGGACAATAGGAATGGTGTCCATGGCATTAGGGAACTCGTAAATAATTTTAAGGTAGGAATTCCAGTCCCTTAAGGGAATCCTATTATTTTCTTTAGTATTGCAATTTAGAATTTGGCTCGAGAACTTCTTAGGATCCAACTTATATAGTTTTGAAAGTTACTCTTTTCTTTTATTGATGTAGTACCTTTTTTCCCCTTTTAATTAGGGCTTTGTGCGTATTGATCTTATCGAGTTTTAAGGACTCATAAGAAGCATCCCTAATGTCTTTCCTTGCAATTTTACATTCTTTATCATACCAAGGGTTGGTCATTCTATTATTATTTTTATAGGACACCTCGAAAGAGAACTTGTTAATAGAAGTGGAAAGGGTAGTTGTAAAATTATGATAGAGTTCTTCAATGTTTTCCTTATAAGTTAGGAGATTTAATTTACTATTTAAATCCTTTAAGAAAATGTCAACTTTACTTTTGTCAAAGTGAAAATTATTTTGATTATCATAATTCTCTTCAATGATGCTCCTATGCATGTGAAAGCTTAGAGTTAGGGTTAAAGGTTTATGATCAGAGTCAGGCCCATGGTCATTTAAAAGGCCAAAAGTTGATATTTGGTTGGAAACGAGGATATTAGATATCACATAATCTACAACACTACTACCTAGCCCATGAATACAAGTCATCTGGTTAGATTTTGGCCACTTCATTACTCCATTGCAAATTATTAGTTCTTGAGAGATGCAGAGCTTGACCAACTCAGTACCAAACAAATTCTCAATTAGGTCTTCAGAGCTTATTTTGTAGCTATTAGATAAAACAAGGTCCTCATCTAGACATAAAGGATTATGGTTGGAATCAATACTTAAAAGAGTATCTTTTTTAGTTGTAGTCCTAGCATTAAAGTCTCATAGAAGGAGGATATTACCTTCATTTTTCAAACTATAAATATCTTGTTCTAAATTATTATAGGGACAATTGTTATCTAGATTGTTTTTCTTATAAAAAGTAGAATTAGTAAGTGAAAAATAACAAATTCCTATATACATCTTCTTAGCATCAGTGTTTGACATTTCTATCCAAATGTGAGGATAAATGCTCATTCTAATATAACAAGCTATGCCTCCTATCCCTCTACAGTGGGATTTTTTGTTCCATGCCAACCACAAGACAAATCCTTCTATATTAGGGACCTTAGACTCCTCATGCTCCCAAGTTTCAACTAGATAGATAATATCAATATCACTCGAGATCCAACTTATCATAGGACTGTTGCGCCATGGAAAGCCACGATAGTTCCAAAAAAGGATCCCAAGTGTCCCAAATTCCTATTTATTATTATCCTTTTGGTATCTATCCCTAACAATATATTTTTGATTTCTAATTATTTCCCATTTTCCTTCTTTCCTGGCTTCTTTTACGTTTTGAACTTCCTTCCTTAATTTAGCTTGGTATTCGGGAATGAGGTCTTCATTTATAAATATTCCTGACCCTTTTAAGCTCGGAGATTTACTAAGTATGCTATATTTATGGTCATTACAACTTACTTTGACACAGATCAACCTATTTTTGTGATCAATTATTTTTCCTGGCCTCTTTGCTTCTATGAGGTAAGTTGTATCAATTTGTGATTTATTATTTAATTCTTCTTTTAATATTGCTAGCGTATCCTCCTCTTGTTGTTCTTTTATACCAAAAATTATGAGGTTCAAGGGTATTTTGTTACGCTCATGGTCCAGTTCGATTAGCTTATTCATTTCCTCTTTGATGGGTTTGATATCCGATTTGTTTTCCATATTACTGAGGGTCAAATTGTTGGTTAGTTTTTCTTCTAGTTCTTTAATCCTATCTCTCAAGTTGTGATTTTCATCAACCCCTCCTTATTGGGTCGATTTTTTGTGTTTTTCCATTTCTTGAATCCCATCCTTCATTGTTTGCAATTCACTCTTGAACCCTAAGAATCAATCCTCTATTTGAGTTTGAATGGTATCTTTAATTTTTTTTATCAATCATTGCCTCTAGATCTATTTGGAGTTTTATGTCTCTTTCTTCACTCCTTTTTTCTAATGATTCTAACTCTATTTGGAGTTTTACGTCTCTTTCTTCACTCGTTTTTTCTAATGATTCTAACTCTATTTCAATTTTGGCATCTCTCTCTTCTCTCCTTTTTTCTACTGATTCCATATAATCATAAAGGATCTCTAGGGTGATTTTGGGGGGCCTCCCCCTGTTAGGCCAAGTTTTTGGAATAAGTGGTGGAGTGCTCATATTGAAAAGAAGAGAAAAAAAATGTAACAATTATTATTTTGGATTGACTTGAAAAATAGATAATACTTTTTTTTAATTGATAATAATGATATTAATTATTATCTTTCAAATCAACTTTTACTTATGAAACTTAAAATAAAAAATAATAAAACATATTTAAATCTCTTTACGTTAATAGATTATAAATATATTTTAAATTAAAATTGAAATTGAATCAAAGTAAAAAGTGAATCACTTCATTTCACATGTCCAATTGCTCAATCGGTTGAAGAAGCCAAAAATAATTTCTAAAAACCGCAGAGAAGTTCTGGAGAAACCGAGAGAAACTATGTAGATTATTCTGGGGAAAAAAAGTAAAAACCAAAGAGAAGTATTATTCCCGTTCAAAACCACAAAGATATAATTTCAAAACCGCAGAGAAGTATTATTCCTGTTCAAAACTGCTTAGATTTATAGAACCATTATAATTAGCCATTTTTAGCTAAGTCATATGGAATTATTTTGGAAAAGAAGATTGGTGTACGGATGGAAATCCATGGAAAAAGAGTTAAACTACAAGATGGATTTAGGAGTTATCATTCAACTATGAACCACCTTATTATGTTTGGGAWCATTGTGAAGGAGTGTCATAATAATAAAACCAATAACTTGTTTTCCTTCTTCGGCCTTAGAAAAGTAATTGACATAGTTCCTAGAACTATCCTCTAAAATAGACTAGAAGAGCTAAGAGTTTTGTTTGCGTTAAGATCTACTATGATAAGTCTGTACAAGATAATTATTTCCAAGTTTAGGAACACTAAGGGTTCATCATAAGAAATTAATTACAATATAGGAGTAAATAAATGGTGTCCCGTGTCCCCTACCTTTTTTGGCATATACATTGACAAGTTAGAGGGTTTTTTGGAAGAAGTAGGATATGTTGGCATGTCTCTATATGGAATAGTGATCATCTTTATTATTTATGCCAATAATATGGTTCCAATGGAAAGGAGTTCTTGTGATATCGACAAGCAACTAAATATTCTCAAGGATTTTTTCTCTAGTATGGGCATGACTATTAACACAAATAAAACAAAGGTTATGATAATAAAATCCAAAAAGATTGTCAATTGGTTTTAGCTCGGGTTGTTGGGACAAATGATTGTTATCCTCCCCACTTGGGTTCAATTACCGCAAGTGACATGTTGAGCTCATAATGAGTATATTTTTGTAATGGATTTGAACCTTGTTGTTGACCGACCTTGTGCCTTGAATATTCTAGGGTTTACCCTAGGTACCATCCTCAAAATGAGAGGAAGTACTTGGGGGTTTTTTCGAGGATTTACAACCTGGAAAAAAAATCAATTCCAAAAATATCACTTATGTTAATTTCATGTATGGCAATAATAACTTGGAGGAAGTGACTTCATACAAATATCTCATAATTGATCATCATCACAATATTAACTGGAACTATAACATTGACAAAATGATAAATGGAGTGTAGAATATGAAAATCATTTTCTCTTATATTGTTCTATGTACACCCACATTTGGTCTCAATTTCAAAATATTTGTTATAATACTAACATTCCTAACTTTTTAATTCATAATAACTATGGTGATTTAGGAATGCTTCTCTTAAATCTTTTCAAACATATAAATAAAATTATAAAGAAAACCAAGTTCTTACTTGCTTTTTTTTTTAAGGTTTGATAGATCAATGTTTGTCTCAATGGATGTTAATAACCATCATCGTCACCATGTATGGTTATACACACACACACACACACACACACACACACACACACACACATATATATAGTTGAGTCTAGTCCAAATAATTGTAAAATAAAATGTTGTCTTGGAAATAAGGGATTTTTTTTAAATATATAAAATTTGATTTTATAAGTCCTTGTGTGTAGATGGGAATGGTTTGTGAACAATATTGGATCAATTAATATGATGAATGACATTCATAAAATAACATTGAATTAATAAAATAGAAAATTTCATGTTGATCAACTCTAACATGACACCTGCATGAAATTCACTAAGAAATCATTTTCGTAAAACATGATTTCATTATGTGGAAATCATATAAGGAATAAACATGATTACGTTACATCTGAATTAGATCAGTGGCATTGATCCTATCTCATCCCTTTTCTACCCACAACAACATGTAAATAGTTACAACTATGCATACATGATCTGTAAATGAGGGACTTATAGCCAACTAGCTTCACCAACATGGATACTATGTAGAAGTTTATTTATGAACTCTATCTCTATGATCCCAATATTCAGAGTGGATATAAGGCTTATGTTATCTTTGTAACCTATGCTTTGGATTGATTGTATGGCTCCTTTCTCCATGAAACTTGTTGGTTAATTGCTTATGGAAGCCAACACGTGTTCTCTATATTTTAATAAGAAGAGGCTTCATTCCTTCCTTCTCAATATGCAAGTGGCTACAATATCTAAAGTTCTCTCAGAGCATAAAAGAAAAAAATTATAGAAGTTATGTCTGCTCTCTTCAGTGAAACCCAAATTATCTAAGAGAAACAGGCCTACTATGTTGAGTGCTTGGAAGATCAATTCCTTCTCTCATATAGAAGGTAGCTTCAATTATTGTGCATGGACCCAAACAAACTACAACACTATCTAGACAGGGCTACTCTATTAAGTGCTTGGGAGATCAATTCCTTCTCTCAGATAGAAGGTAGCTTCAAGTATTGTGCATGGACCCAAAGAAGCTACAACACTATCTAGTTATATCCTCCCTTGTTTTCATTTTCCAGCTTTGGTTATGTGCTTCAATTTAGAATGAGAAACATATGCTAGTTCAATTTTCTCTCCATTTTTTGTGTAAATTGGAATTGGAATAACTTGTCATTTGTTGATTAAGGTTGGTTGTCATTGATGTCAACCCTTGAAGAAAGCCTTGTAGCACAAAGGTTGGGTAATGGAGCCAAGATTGTTTGATGTAAAGATGAATCGTTATTGTCTTGTCATGGTTGATAATAAGTAGAAATGGATGAAATCCAAAGTGGTCCCCTTATGGTGAAAGCCCTCACGGGAAGACGCTTTGTAGACTGAGTTATCCTATAAGTATGGTTAGAGAACCCATGCTTATTTGTGGAATAATGAGATGAACGCCAGTGAATTTTTCAATGAAACTATCCTATATGGATAGTTCTTGTCATGCCATTTCTGGTGGTATGTGGAATGTCACATAAATCCTCACGGTTAGAGAGTTATGGCCATGAGAAGTTGGAGAACCCAGGTTTGGGTAATGGACCCAAGTTTCTTTGATGGATAACGGTATGAGTTTTGATATATTTGTTGGTTGTGGAGCCTAATTATCTTCCTGATTCAGAGGTATTTTATTTTCATCCATGTTTACACCCCATAAGTATGTACACTCTTCCACGTGGGGGAGTGCAGAGGGGGGGTACCCCCTCTGCGGGGTCCAGGGGGTCTGGGGGCAAGCGGGCCCCCAGCGGGGGTTTGGGGGCGAAGCCCCTAAAGGAAAAATTGCCTTGTAAATGTATATTGTAATTTCATTGTAAATCTAGACCATTCATTATAAGGTTGCAGATCTAATGGTAGAGATTATGTTAGGGTTTTTTTCCCTAGAAGGCAACCCTCTTTTATGAGGGAAATGTATTGCAGCTATGGTTGATGGCGAATATTGTATTCTGAGAGAGGAGACTGTGAGAGAAAGAAGAGGAAGTTACAGTGGGTTTTGCTGTAGGTTGTATCCCTTCATTTGTTGGATAATAATAAAGGAAGGACCTGGAAATTTCTCTGGTGG
>JASDQU010103190.1:141107-160247 GCA_032191745.1 Picea mariana | reverse complement strand
TACTCTTTCATTTCTTTCTCCCACTTCTTTTTGGTGTCTACCTACATTGCCTCTTCATAACATTCTGGTTCACCAGAATCAGTCAACAATAAATAATACAATGAAGGAGAGTATCGTTCAGAGGGTCTATTTAACCTAGTAGATATTCTAACAACACTTGCAGGAGTTTAAAGTATCTATTGATCCTGTTGTTGTACATTATAATTTTCTGGTACCTTTGTAAAAAAAATTCAGTGATTTCATCAAGCACTGTGTATTCTAGTTTTTATTTTTCATGTTTCTTTCCCTACAGCTAATCTTTGTACATGACCTTCTCATTGAATATGAAATCTATACTCATAATAATTTTTTTATTTTCATAATCCCATAAGTGATAACCAAAATCATTAACACCATATCCAATAAAGGTACATTTCTTGGATTTTCCCTCAAGATTTGTTCTATTTGCTTTATTAATATGGAAAAATGATTCACAACTGAAAGTCCATTCCTCCTATGGAATTATAGCATACCAAGATCTTGAAGATCCTCTGTTTATTAAGTACACAACAATATCTACAACATCTTCCTAGAACTGTAAGGGTAAACCAACATGCGATCTCATACTCCTTGCATGCTCCATGATTGTCCTGTTCATCCTTTCTAACACACCATTTTCTTGTGGTGTTCCTGGAACTGTCTTCTCTCTATGAATCCCATGGTATAAAAAGTAATCATGAAAATCCTTTCTACAATATCCACCTCCATTGACTGATCTGAGACACTTCAACCTTTTTCATGTCTCATTCTCAATCAAAGATTTTCATTTCTTAAAAGTATCAAAAACGTCAATTTTTTTTCGAATGCAATAAACCCAAGTTTTTCTAGTTGCATCATCAATAAAAGTAACATAATAACGAGAGCCACCAAGAGATGATACCTGAGTTTCTCCCCATACATATATATGAACAAGCTCTAACATTTCACTCTTCTTTTATTTTACAACTCTAAGAAATATGACTCTCTTCTGTGTTCCATAAACACAATGCTAATAGAAATCAAAATCAATTTGTTTAAGATCTAGAAAAAAAATTCTTTTGTGAAGTATTTGCATCCCCTTCTCACTCATGTGTCCAACCCTATGATGCCACAATGTTGTATCCACTCCTGTAGAAGCTAAGAAGACATAAGAGTTAGTATTACCAGTACATAAATACAATGTACCTACCTTCTCTCCTTTTACTATCACCAATGATCCTTTGGTGACCTTCCACACCTTATCTATAAATATGGGTATAAAACCTTCCCTTGCCAACTTCCTGGTTGAAATTATATTTTTCCTTAGATCTAGAACATGTCTTACCTCTTTCAACAACCATTGGTTTCCATTGATTTTCTTTATTTTTACCTTTCCCATTCCAACAATTTTGAATGGTGCATCATAACCCAAATGAACCTGTCCAAAATCACCTTGAACATAATCTAGAAAGTTTTTCCTATGGGGTGTGGCATGAAATGAAGCTCCCGAGTCTACTACCCAAGACTCAAAAATAATATCTATAGAAAGAATCAAAACATCTTGTAACACATCACATACTACATTTGCTTCCTGATTTTTTTCTTGATGTCCATCTCTTTGTTTCATTGGATCTCTACAGTATTTCTTCAAATATCCTTTCTTCCCACAATTCCATAACTCTATCTTTCCTAGTCTGGATTTGGATCTTCCCTTCCTAGAATTATCATGGTTCCCTGAGCCCTTTCCTCTATCCTTTTGTTTTCCCGTGTTCTCCATGTTCAACAAATTACATGATGTCTCATATGTTCTTTTCTATCGCATTTCCTCATAAGTATAAAACCAACACCATCTTCAAATTTTAAAGTATTTGAACCAGATACAATGTTACTTACAACCATGACCAATTCGTTCCAACTTTTTTGAAATGAGCACAAGATTAGAAGAGCCCTAACCTCATCATCAAAGTCCACTTTTACATAAATTAGTTGATTAGTAACCATATTAAATTCATTTAAATGATCTGCAATAGACCCACCTTCTGACATCTTCATATTAAATAATCTCTTCTTTAGAAATACCTTATTCAATGCCGAGGTTTTTTCATACAGTTTAGTCAATGCATCCATCAACTCCTTCGTTGTCTTTTCTTTCAAAATATTGAAATCCACCGATGCTGCCAAGCTCAGCCATATTGTTCCTAGTGCCTTTTTTTCAAGAACCTCCTATTATTCATCCTTCATGGCCGTCGATTTATTTTCTATTCCACCCACTGGTAGGAATATATCCTTCTAATATAAATAATCATCCATCTACATCTTCCATAACTGGTAGTTTTGGCCGTTAAATTTCTTGACCATAAAATTTCCATATTCCCCCATTGCTCCCACTCGAACCAGGAACCCTCTTTTCCTATGAGTTACCTTTATCTCTGATACCATTTGTTATAAAAAAAGGATGGTGGGGAAATAAAACAAAACAAATGTGGAAATAAAACACAGAAGATACACAATACAATAAAGACACAAATATACATGGTTCACCCAGTGTGGCATACGTCCACCAAATAAATTTCCAGGTCTTTCCTTTATTATTATCCAACAAATGAAGGGATACAACCTACAACACACCTAATGTAGCTTCCCCTTATTTCTCTCATAGTCTCCTTACTCAAAATACAATATTCACAATGATACATAGCCACAATACATTTCCCTTATAAAAGAGGGTTGCATTTTAGGGAAAAAAACCCTAACATAACTTCTATCATTAGATCTGCAACCTTATAATGAACGATTTTACTATGAAATTACAATATACATTTACAAGGAAAATTTTCCTTCGACGGCCCGCAGAGGGGGTAACCCCCCTCTGTACTCCCCCAGGTGGAGGAGTGTACATTCTTTCGGGGTGTAAAGTATTCATGTGGTATAAACATGGCTGAAACAAAATACCTCTAAATCGGGAAGATAATCAGGCTCCACAACCAACAATCATATCAACAATATTGTTTAAGAGCACCAAGATATTCCTACTGCATTGGTTAAACAAATCCAACCCCTCCAACAACAGGTTCATAACAACCTTCAATAATCTAAGCATGATAGCTTCTACAACAAGGAAAGTAGCTCAGCAAGGTTCATATTCAACAAAAGACTCCTCGAGGACTTGATGCAATGGATACCATTTCTTCATAAAGGCAGGGGGGGGGGGGATTGATCCAGGTGGAAATTGATGGCCACCCACCTATTTCACTAGCTCAAAAATGGGTTTCCACCTTGGCAGTGTTTCTACAATTTTACGGGTCCTAAACTTCTGAAGCCATTTTGAGGTCCTAAACAAAGTTTTTTGGGCCCACCAAAGTCACACTATAGGATTTATCTAGAGTGTGATGGAAAAATGTGTATTCCTCGTATAAACCTTTCAAACGAGCTAATGTTCTCCCCAAATGGAGATCATATGCAAAAGTTACGCCCTTGGGAAGTTGGTGTACCAACTACCCTTATCAGAGCCCACAAACCTTTTGATGTTTCATCTTCCGGGGTTATGGCCTTGGATTTTATATATGTTAAAAATGTATCTAGAGATTAATTGTAAACAACATCATCTTCTTCTTGCGAATGAGCATATCCATCACATCTCTTCTCAGAGATAAGCTACCACCATTCTAGCTTGTCATTCACTCTATAATTTTACAGTTTCTATACACTCTCTCATTAATAAAAATTGTGCATTATTGTATGTTTCTTTTTATTGCAATATATATGTATATTTCATTTTTTTATCTTTGTCTTCATATTATTCTCAAAATAATTTAGATCATCTTCAACATTCTCTGGCTCGGTGATAGGAGATTCCTCAAAATAGAGATCATGTAGCTTATCCAAAAGTTCTTTTGTTGATAAACATTTTCCTGCTTTATCTTTTGATAAATCGGGTAATCCTTCCAAAATAATATCCATTTCTATTTTGTTGTTTCTTGTCAATTTTTTTTTGGTTTCATTCTTTGGTTTCTTAGTAGCGGTATACCTTGTAAAAACTGATTTCCAAACATCATATCCATGTACCTATAAAATTGTTTTCATTCTAATATTCCACATCTCATAGTTATAACCAATATGACCATTAAAACATGGTATTCTATTATCTGTCTATGCATTATTCTTTATCTACATGATCTACCTTCCAGTGGTTAAATTGTTTCCTGAAGGTACCTATTGTGATACCAATTGTTAAAAGACTGAGAGGGGGGCGAGGTGAATCAATATGAGCACTTTTACCACTTTTAACAACAATATATAAACTTCAACTTAATCAACAATATATCATCAATATATCATCAATATATAATTAGTGTATCATGAGCATATAAACATAAGTAGCATCACATCAAGTATGTAATACACTAGAATTTATGTGGAACCCAAACGAGAGAAAACCACATAATTCTTTCTTATATATCAAATAATACATTCATTGGAAGCACCAACTTCCCAATTATCCAGTTGCAACTGGAAGGAAGCTACTACCCCCTATTTATAAGCTCCAACCTGAAGGAAACTATAACTCCATGAATTCTCTGGCTCCAAATAGAAGGAGGCTACAACCCCCTGATTCTCGGGCTCCAACTTGAAGGAAGCTACAACTCCCTGAATTATATGGATCCAACCAGAAGGAAGCTACAACCCCATTATTCTCAGGCTCCAACCTAAAGGAATCTCCAACTCCCCGATTCTCCATCTCCAATCGAAAGGAGGCTACAACCCCCTTTCCTTGCCCCGTCCTGCCACCTTGAAATGCAAGTGTAGACCAAACTATCACTACCACAATCAGTGCCACTTTCACATCAACCTATAACATGCCAACCTTTCACTGTATCCTATCACTATCATCGATACTCAACCAAATCCTCTCACATGGATCACATACCAAGGACACCTCTCAACTAGATGTCCAACATCACCAACACATGCCTCTACCAAGCATGTACCAAGATCACCAACATACCATCACAAGATATGTTTCTTAACCATGTACCAAAGTATGCACCAAACCATCAACCTGTACTATGCCAAACATCAACCATGTAACACAACGATTCAACCTATACCACAAGAAGTGCATCAACAATACACCAACAATTGTACCAAACCGTGCATAAACTATGCACCATAACCTTTACCATATGCCTCAACCATAAACCATGTACATCAACACCATACCATACCATGTACCAACAAGGTATCTCACCATGCATCAATGTCACCAAGGAATGCCTCATACATATACCAAAAATGTATCTCAAACAATGTGGCCAATATCCAAGATGCTCCTCAAACCATGTTCCTCAACTATATACCATATCACTCATGATATGTATCAATCATGTCATACACCATGTACCATAAAATATCACCAATAAATTCCCTCAAAAAGGTACCAAACAATAAAGATCATATACCAATTATATTCATCAACCATGCAACTAATATGTGCCTCAAGCATGTGTCAATTCCTCAACAATATACCAAACACTTGACTTAAGCATGAACCATAACATCATCCACATGTAACCCTCAAAAAATGCATAAAAACATACTTGTAACTCTGTAACAAACCTGTTTTTTGTGATCACAAACCTTTATACCTTCCTCAACTTCATCAAGAAGAGAATAACATCTTCATTAAACTTTACCTTAGTGTCATAGGACTAGTTTTTGAATGAGTCAAAACCCCTAACTTTCAACAAGAATAACTCTGTACCTATAACGAATAAAGGTTTGAAACGTGTGCCCAATATTATTGAATATTTTCTATGAAATTCCTCCAAGTTTCACTGCTTGAAACATCATGGAAAGTGAGTTATAGAAAAAATGGCAGACCTTTCTGAATTCTGGCTTATTCTAGAGAGACAACTTGTAGAGCATGCCACAAATAGAATATTCAAATATCTAGATCTAAAAATAATACAAAATATGCCATGGACCATAATATATCCAATTTATGTTGTCTCACTGAATTTAAATCCTCTATGAAGAAGTTATGATTGTTTTACCCATAAAACATGTTTGAGACTAGTTTCAGGACTAGCCAAAAACCCTATTTTCCACAGAGTGTATATCAGAACATGAAACAATCTAGAAGCTGAAATTTTTACCACATGTACCTTGACATGTCTTCTAAACCTCCTCCAATTTTTTCTACCTACATCATTCTAGAAAACATGTTATCGCAAAAATGGTAAGATGACCTTTAAATAACATACCTTAGAACACATCATCATAAGACTTCATCCTCCATTGAAATTTCTCCCTTTTTTACTTCATCTTCCCTATGAAACTATGCTCAGATATCCTTGGTTACCTCATATAAGAATCACTTACTCACATAGAATACATTCAATATAATTTCTATGTGAATGCAATTATGAGTGACTTTTTTAGGTGTATATATATTTTTTATAAGTAACCTCTTTCGTTAACTTTACGGCTTCTTGAAATTTCTTGTTACAACCACTTTACCCTTTCATTAATGACTTGCAACTAATTAGGGGATTCTTAACCCATATTTCAGGCTTCCAACTTTATGACCTCATAACTCCTCAACTATGAGGAACTATACGTTCCACCTACCATTGGAAATGGCATGACAAGGACTATCAATCTACGAGTTTGTTACTTGGATTTGCATTGTCCGTAATGTCCTTATTCCTCAAGCAACTTCAAGTCTAATGAACACACCTCTGGGGCTTCATGTAGAATTCATCAAATTCACCCATCATATATGTTGACGTCAACAACTCTTGTTGACACCAATGACAACTAAATCACCATCAATATCAACCATATATCTAGGGATTCTAGACTTCTCCAAGGGTTCACATCAATCTCCAAGGGTTCACATCAATCTCTAAGAGTTGACATCAATGACAACCAACTATCCAAACCAATTTTCCAACACACAATCTAATTATTCTCGAACTTAGTGCACCCTCTACAGTGGGTTTACCATCGTCATCCATTTGTTCAGTCATGTTATTCAAGTTTTCTATTTCATTCCCTCTAGTTGGCTCGATGTACCTCTTTCCTTCTATTATATCTAATGGTGCAGTAACCTTCAAGTCCCTTACCTAAAATATAATTTCCCTCTTCTTCAGATTAATGATTTCCTGACTGTCGAAGGACCATTTAAGTCCCATCCACTATCATCCACAATCTCAATGAATTCAAAATATACTATACTGCACACCCCATCTATATTTACAGGTACCCTTGTTAGTCGACCAATTAGGACTATCTTGTTCTAGTTCGCCAACCTTAACTGAACTAGAGACCAAATCAACTTGGGTTTCCCCATCATTTCCCATGTCTTATTTTCTATGACATTTACATCAGAAACCAAGTCTATGATGATATTTTCCACATCATATTACCTGATATGTGCACTTAGTCTAAACTCTTCGTTGGTCCTCCTCTTGTGAAAAACTTGATTTACTACCCTCTATGCGGTAGAAAAATCCATTTCTTATGCGCACTGATCAATACTACTGCACACCAGAGAAGTTTCATCTTTCATCAATTCCATGCAACTTCTCAGAAACTCTCTAATATTACCTACCTTATCCAATGGATTCTATGGTATAGTATGTTCTTATATAGGAGGTGCATATGATGTTGATGCTACCCAATCTAGTCCTAATATCTCATTTCTTTCCCTTTGATACTTTCCTCCTTTTCTTGTTGAGGATAAAACTTCAGCATGGGTCCTGCTGATTTCTTCACCCATTCCTCAACCCCTCTTCCTCCATTCATTTAATCAACCCTTGTTCTAGCTCCTCCACGTGTAACAATTTCTCTTCTAGGTCCTTCATTTCCTTTCTTGATTGATATCTTATGTACATTCTGATTTGGATTTTGGTTATGATTCCCTCTTGTCTTCCATTTTGAAATTAGTTGAGGATATTCTTCTGTCACATAATCCAATGTTATACAATATGTGTAGGTTGTACACAGATTTGGCCAGTCATGAGTTAAGTGTCTCTATTGATTACAATATTTATAACATATTATTGGTCCTCGACCTCCTCTACCTCAACCTCTTCCAAATCCACCTCGTTTTCCTAGATTAAAGAATCTTTGAGTATTGTACTATGGACCACCTCCTTTTGTCGCATCATTTTCCTCCTGAATCCTATACATATTTGAAGTGCACTCCCTCATCAAATTGAATGCATGACAATCCTTCTCTTCATTCCCTACTTACTCACAAAAGTTTCAAAATAAATTCCTTGCTGTACTCTATTATTTCTACAGTAATGGACACTCAATTGGATGGTTTTCCCATTTATTACATATCTCATAGTATCCCCTTCTTAGTAATGTATTTGGTGCTTTGATCGCCAAATACTGTGCAAATGTCGGGCATTCCTCCTTATGGTGGCCTTCAGTTCGACACTTGGTATAATAGAATTGTTTCCATGTATCCTTCCCTTTTGTAAGCTATGCTATTTGAATTTTTATTGCCGCTAACTATGTATAGACTTGTGTCATTCCCCCACCATATCCTAAAGGATATTCATCCATATTCATTGCGATCTCTAGTGCTTCAGGCTGTGACACAACCTTGTGTTGTATTAATGGGTTGAATATGTGTGGAAATAGTTCCACATTAAATCATTCCCTATGTTGTTGATGGAGAATTTGAAAATTTAACCTTCCCATCACATCCTTTCGCTATGATACCATTTGTTACAAAAATTGGATTGCGGAGCAATAAAATAAAATAAATGCTTAAATAAAACATTGAAAATACACAATACAATAGAGACATGGATATACGTGGTTCACCCAGTGTGGGCTACGTCCACCAGAGAAATTTCCAGGTCCTTCCTTTATCATCATCCAACAAATGAAGGGATACAACCTACAACACACTCGTTGTAACTTCCTCTTCTGATCTAGATTATTTTCGGCATGAAATGAGAGAGGAGATATAATAAAGAAATATACAGAGATATCTTGGATATCCAACAATATAACATAAATTTACCAGAGATGAAACCATAAACATAGAGATACACTAATACAATTTCTATTAATGAGCGGAAATGTACAAAGACTGTAAAAATACAGAGTGAAAGACTCTCTAGAATGGTGCAGCTTATCTCTGAGAAGAGATGTGATGGATACTCGCATTCGCAAGATCATTAAAATGAGGCTTTGAAGGCATTTTACAATAAACAGAAATGTAAAAACCCTAGACATCCAAAAACCTAACCCTAGGAGATGAAGCGCCAAAAGTCATGTGGGCCTCGTTTGGGTAAGTTAGTACATCAACTTCCCGAGGTCATAAAGTTTGCCTACGATCTTCATTTTAGGCACATGATAGCCCGTTGGAAAGGTCTAACCGAGAGATACAACTTTTTTTTGTGAGAAACATCAAAGAAGCTTCCATGTTGATCCCCATTTTTCCAAAAAGCGTCGTTTAGGGCCTCAAAACGGCTCCGGAAGTTAAAAAATGCTAAAAATAGTAAATTACCAAAATTGCCAGAAAACTATTTTGATACAATTGGAAAAGCTAGATGGCCACTGATATCCACCTAGATCAATCCTCCCTACTTAAGAAGAAATGGTATCCATTGCGTTGAGTGCCCAGGGGAGAGGGAAAAGCATTTTTTGAATCTACATCTTGATGAATTGTTTTCCTTGTTGTAGAAGTTGAGCTACTTAGCTTGTTGAAGGTTGTCACAAACATATATCTTGAAGGGTTGGAAATTTTAACCAGTTTCGCTACATGAGGTTCCTATGTGAAGAAGGAATATTTACACTTTGCTATAATCTTTTCAACCTACTTCTGTTGGATAGAAGGTATTTGGGTCGAGGATGTAGTGGTTGCAATATCCTTTTGTTCACCCTTTGAATGGATTGTGAAAAAGATTAATTTTGTAGTATGAGATACTACCTTGCAACACTATTTAGGTGGGAAATTATTTGGAACTACCTATGGTATTCTATATAGGTGACCCCCAAAAGTAACAATGACACTACGGGGTCGAGACTCATAAATAGCATGGCGCTTCCACATATATGTTTGGCCCAAGAGAACATCACATACATACAGTGGATAAACATCAAATAATACCTCATCCTTGAAGGATGGATGGCGTATGACAATAGACACTGTTGGTTGTCACAAATATCTCATCCTTGGCGAAGCCACCCGATGTTGTATGCTTGCGGGTGATGTTGTCGACAATCCCAAATATTTGACAACCTTTGCTGAGATGAGGTTCTTTTGGCTTCCTCTATCAACAATAAAATGCAGCGGGGTCCCCTTCACCCAAATCTATGAATTAAAAAGGCACTCCCCCTCTTCTAGATCTGTTGGTTCTCCTGGTTGAATTGTTGTGGTCATGACAATAACAGTGGGGTATGCATCGATGATCTGTATTTTACCAGTATTTTCATAATCATATTCTGAATCAAGGTTCAGCTTCTTGTCTTTGACCTTAGCCACCAATGACTATTTTGAGCAACATTCATCCGTGTTGTGCCAAGGGATTTTATGGAAATCGCACTATTTTCTGGTGTCCTTTGTCTTCCCATGACCCTTCTTTTCCTGTGGATTGGACTGGTTTTCGGGAGACTATTTTTTAGGCCCGTCTTTCTCATACTTTGGTTGTTGCGAATTTGCAAATTTGAACTCCCGTTTGTTCTGGTGGTCAAACTTCTACTCGATTTTAACATCATATCGATAAGAAGAACTGAGTGATGAGATGTCCAAAAAATCCATTTCAGTTTGGATGTATCTGTGTAGAGCCCTGCGGTATTTTAGAACCAAATGTCATTTAGAGTGCTTGATACCCATTTTGGTGCACAAGGTATGGAAGGTATTGGTGAACTCAAAAAATTCTTGGCCCCTCTCTTGCCTCAGTGTGGTCCATCTCATGTATTGGTCGTCATAGTTTCCAACAAGGTAATACTACTCCTTTACCACATCAAAAAAAAAAATCTCAAGTGGGCTGAACCCCATATATTGAAGACTCCTCTATGGAGCTCTTCTCCCAGTAAGTTTCCCACCAATGTTTTACATGGGGGAGATCTTTAAGGAGTGCTAAGGTGATCTTTTCTCTGTCGAAAAATTGTGAACAGAGAAATATCCTTCTAGCATATTTAACCATTTTTCTAGGGCTTTTGCATCTATCTGTCCTTCAAATACAGGAATATCAAAATTAACTTGTACCTTGAAAGGAGAGGTGCTTCCAAAGTGTCTATTTGATGAAGATGCTCCTGTTTCTATCGCCAAGCGTTGAAGGATGTGGGAGAAATTCTCCATCATTTCATCCCTCTATCACGTGAGAGCTTGCTCAAGCAAAAGATTGATATAATTGTATGCTCTGTCGCTTTTATTTTCTTCCACCATGGAGGGTTTCTTGGGCCTGCGAGAGAGATTTTATTCAAGAGAGACAAGATCGATACCCAACTTTCTATACTCTGACCTCGTTGGGGACATGCATTGAAAAAAAATGATCAAGAGCAGCCTGCTCTGATATCACTGATTGAGATTATTTTCGGCATGAAATGAGAGTGAAGATATAATAAAGAAATATACAGAGAAATCTTGGATAGCCAACAATATAACATAAATGTATCATATATGCAACCATAAACATAGATATACAACAATACAATTTCTATTAATGAGCGAAAATGTACAAAGACTATAAAAATACAGAGTGAAAGACTCTCTAGAATGGACAGCTTATCTCTGAAAAGAGATGTGACGGCTACTCGCATTCGCTAGAAGATCATTACAATGAAGCTCTGAAGACCTTCTACAATAAATAGGATTGTCAAAAACCCTAGACATCCAAAACTATAACCCTAGGAGATGAAGCGTCAAAAGTCATGTGGGCCTCGTTTGGGTAAGTCAGTACATCAACTTCTCAGGGTCGTAACTTTTTCATACGATCTTTGTTTCAGGTGCAAGATAGCCCGTTGGAAAGGTCTAACCGAGAAATAAAAATTTTGGTGTGAGAAACATTGAAGTAAATTCCATGTTTCTCCCCAGTTTCCCCAAAACAACGTCGTTTAGGGCCTCAAAATGGATCTCGAAGTTAAAAATTGCTAAAAATAGTAAATTACCAAAATTGCCAGAAAATTGTTTTGAGCCAATTGGAAAAAGTGGGTGGCCACCGATATCCACCTGGATCATCTTATTTCTCTCATAGTATCCTCACTCAGAATACAATATTCACAATGATACATATCCTCAATACATTTCCCTCATAAAAGAGGGTCTCCTTCTAAATAAAAAAACCCTAACATAACTTCTACCGTCAGATCTACGACCTTGTAATGAACGGTCCAGATTTACTATGAAATTACAATATACATTTACAAGGAAAATTTTCTTTCAGGGGCTTCACCCCCGAACCCCCACATGGAGGACTGTACATTCTTCTGGGGTGTAAACTCTTCATGGGGTATAAACACGTTTGAACACAAATACCTCTGTATCAGGAAGATAATCAGGCTCCAAAACCAATAATCTCCCACCTGGAGACTGATCTCAAAAACTCCACCGATGTTGTATATGTTGAACTATGATCCTTCTTGGACCTGGAAAATCTCTCATCTTCATCTTCATTCTTGAATATCAACTGAAATTGAGAAAGAACTTAGTTTCTCCCTCGTTACTCCCTTTGTTAACATGTCTGCAAGATTATGGCTAGTGTGTATCTTTTCCAGCTTCATCAAATTCACCCATCATATATGTTTATGCCAACCACTCTTTTTGACATGAATGACAACTAAATCACCATCAATATCAACCATATCTATAGGGATTCTAGACTTTTCCAAGGGTTCACATCAATCTCCAAGAGTTGACATCAATGAAAACCAACTGTCCAAACCAATTGTCCAACACACAATCTAATTATTCTCCAACTTAGCACACCCTCTACAGTGGGTTTAACATCGTCATCCATTTTCTCAGTCATGTTATACAATTTTTCTATTTCGTTCCCTCTAACTGGCTCGATGTAACTCTTTCCTTCTATTAGATCTAATGGTGCAGTAACCTTCAAGTCCCTTACCTAAAATATCATTTCCCTCTTCTTCAGATTAATGATTTATTGATTGCCAAAGGACCATTAAAGTCCCATCCACTATCATCCACAATACCCATGACTTCAAAATATTATATACTGCTCACTCCATATATATTTACAGGTACTCTTGTCAGACGACCAATTGGGACTATCTTGTTCTAGTTTGCCAACCTTAACTAAACTAGAGACCAAATCAACTTGGGTTTCCCCATCATTTCCCATGTATTCTTTGGTAATAAATTTACATCAAAAACCAAGTCTATGATGATATTTTCCACCTCGTATTATCGGATATGTGCACTTAGTCTAAACTCTTCGTTGGTCCTCCTCTTGTGAAAAACTTGATTTACTACCCTCTATGCGGTAGGAAATTCCATTTCTTCTGCACATTGATCAATCATTCTGCTTAATTACTCTAGTGTAGTTTCATCTTCATCAATTCCATGCAACTTCTCAGAAACTCTCTTAGATTACTTACCTTCTCCAATGGATTCTTTTGTATAGTATGTTCACAGACAGGATGTGCATATGATGTTGATGCTACCCAATCTGGTCCTAATATCTCTTTTCTTTCCCTATGATACATCTCCTTTTATTTTTCAGGACCAAACTTCAGCATCAGTCCTGCTGATTTCTTCCACCATTTCTCATCCCCTCTTCCTCCATTCATTTCATCAACCCTTGTTCTATCTCCTCCACGCGTAACAATTTCTCTTCTAGGTCCTTCATTTCCTTTCTCGATTGATATCTTTTGTACATTCTGATTTGTATTTTGGTTATGATTCCCTCTTGTCTTCCATTTTGAAAGTAGTTGAGGATGTTCTTCTGTCAAATAATCTAATTCTCTACAATATGTCCAGGTTGTACAAGGATTTGGGCAGTCATGAGCTAAGTGTCTCAGTTGATTACAATATTTATAACATATTATCGGTCCTTGACCTCCTTTGCCAAAGTTTCCTCTGCCTCAACCTCTTCCAAATCCTCCTCATCTTCCTAGATTAAAGCCTCTTTGATTATTTTAATGTGGACCACCTCCTTTTGTTACATCATTTTCCTCCTAAATATTATAGATATTTGAAGTGAACTCCCTCATCAAATTGAATGCCTGACAATCCTTCTCTTCATTCCCTACTTACTCGCAAAAGTTTCAAAATAAATTCCTTCATGTATTCTAGTATTTTTGCACTAATGGACACTCAGTTGGATGATGTCCCCATTTCTTACATATCTCATAGTATCCCCCTCCTATTAATGTATTTGGTGCTCTTGTCACCAAATAATGTGCAAATGTTGGGCATTCATCCTTATGGTGGACTTCAGTCTAACACTTGGTGTACTAGACTTGTTCCCACTTCTCTTTCCCTTTTGTAAGCCCCGTTATTTGAATTGTTAAGGCCTCTAACTAGGTATAGACTTGTGCCATTCGCCCACCACATATTAAAGGATATTCTTCCATATTCATTGTGATATTGAGTTGTTTAAGATAAAACAAAACCTTATGTTGTATTAATGGGTTGAATATGTGTGGAAAGAGTCCAACAATAAACCATTCCCTATGTTGTTGATTGATAATTTGAAAAGTTAACCTACCCATCACATCCTTGAATCTCTAATCAAAGTCCCATGATGAATCAGTCAATACCTGTTTGATTTCCTTTAGCTTAGTAATGTACTCTGACTCAAATTTCAGTTTCTTGAACTCTTTCAATAGTTCTAGTATCATTTATGATAGAGTCCACACTTGACCTATAGGTGTAGTAATTTCCAATTTCATATATGAGACTAATGCGTGACTTCTAAATTTTGTTTCCAACAGTGCAATCTTTATGGGCTCATCTTGGAAATTCTTTCTGGCCCAAATTTTCTCATGGACAAATATATTTTATTCTGGGTCCTTCAACCCAATTCCCTGGAACTCAAACAGTCTTAATGTGTAGTCTAATCCTGCCACACTATTTTTCATAGTACCCTCTCTCGACGATGTTGGTTGACTATGACCTGACTCACTAATTCCACTGCTCTTACTTGACGCACTGCTCCCACTAATCTGAATACTAATACTTTGACTTCCTCTACTAACTACAAGCTATTTCGACAAATCTTCAATTGTTACCTCTAATTTTGGTGACACACATGGGGTCGTGGATTTGACACAGGATCCATCCAGAGTAGAACTTAACAAATATTCTATTATAGGACTGGATTGGAACTCCTCTTTCTATCCTTTTATGAGTGGTAAATATATGATATGTACTATTTCACAGGGTCCTCTCCACTCATACTCATTGTGTGTCTCTCTCCTCTCAGCCCCAGTCTTCAACCTCTTGTACCTTCTTCCACTATGCAATACCCCAAAATCGTCTTCTTCTTTTGATACACCTTCTTCAATTCTCTACATATTAAGCCCCTCCCTTCCTTTTCCATTTACTTCTTCATTATTTTCTTGATCCAGATGGATATTGGTGGCCACCCACCTTTTCCAACAGGCTTAAAATAGTTTTTTGACAATTTTGGCAATTTATTATTTTTAGCAGTTTTTAACTTTTGGGGCCATTTTGAGGGCCCAAATGAATGTTTTTTGAGGTCGAGGTTCTCAATTATATCCAAAGGAATTATTGATAACCCCAAATGATTCTCCTCTACTATACCTTTCCAACGGGCTATCACATGCCTAAAACAGAGATCGTATGCAAAAGTTACGACCCCGGGAATTTGATGTACTAACTTACCCAAAGAGGGCCCACATGACTTTTGGCGCTTCATCTCCTAGGGTTAGGTTTTTGGATGTCTAGAGTTTTTGGCATTATTTTTTATTGTAAAAATTCCTTCAGAGCCTCATTGCAACTTTCTTCTTGCAAATGTGTGCAGCCATCACATCTCTTCTCAGAGATAAGCCACCACCATTCAAGTAAGCTTGTTTCTGTTGCATTTTACAGTTTCAACTTATTTTGTTATTGAATAGAAAACTAGTTTTACTATATCTCTATTATTTTGTGTTAAGAACCTGTTAATAATATGTATTTATTTCTTTCTTCTCATAAAATATGGATTAGTGGTATCAGAGTGGTCTTCTCCTTGTCATCTTAATGCATGTCCCCAACGAGGTCGGAGTACAAAGAGTTGGGTCTCGAGCTTGTTTCTCTTGATAACAGAAGCTCTAACATGCCCAAGAAACCTCTCATGGTAGGAGAAAATAAATATGATGGGAAAACATATCCTTTCATATTTTTGAATGAGGAAGCCCTCACGCAACAGAGGAACGAGATGATGGATAGTTTCGTGCAAATCCTTCGGCGGATAACAACAAGCAATGCATCTTCTTCGAACAGAGGTGCCACCCCCTTCAAGGTACAAATAAACTTTGATATTCCTATATTTTAAGGTCATATAGATGCAGATGTTGTAGACAAGTGGTATTTTTACATCCATAACTTTTCGAATAGAGAAAATATTACTTTTTCTCTCCTCAAAGTCGTTCCCCATGTCAAAGATTGGTGGGAAACTTTATGTGAGAAAAAGGAAATAGAGGAAACCTCATTATTTTCATTCAGGGCCACCTGGAAATACTTCAGGGATGTTATTAAGAAACAATACTACCAAATGGACCACACTACGGCAAGAAAGAAACCAAGTAGTGCCAGATTTCACAAATATATTCCATACCTTGTGCACCAAGATGGGTATCAAAGATTCATAGAGACATCTGGTGCTCAAGTATCGTGGTGCTCAGCATAGATACATCCATACCAAAATGGAATTTCTGGACATCTCATCCTTGGGCGCAGCCTACCGATATGTTGTTAAAATCAAATAGAAGCTCAAACAAAAGACGCAAAAATTTGGGCCTTGGAACCCTTCACAACAAAAGCTAGGAAAGGGAGGCCCCAACCCACAGAACAAAGGGCAGAGCAAATATTAACAGTATCAAGACAACCAGCCCAAGACACAAGTAAATAAGGACACCATAAAGACAAATAAATATACCGGGAAGTGGTGTGACTTCCATAAGATCCCTTGGCATAACACTGGTGATTGTCACTCAAAACAATCATTGGTGGATGAAGTGAAAGCCTCTGAGTTAGATGAAGATTTTGAATCTGAGCTAGAACTATAAAGGGGAAGACAGATCATTGATGTGGAACCCAGTGCCACCATTGCTACCACCAAGCTCCAGCCTGGTGAACCGGACGAGCCAGAAGAAGGAGAGTGCCTCTTCCATTCAAAGATGTGGGTAAAAGGCACCCTGTTGCACTTCATCGTTCATAGAAGTATCCAGAAGAACCTCATCTCAGTAGAGGTAATCAAGCGGATGGACCTGCCAACAATGCCACACCCACAACCCTACACCATTGGATGGTGCCGCCAAGGAATTGATCTTCGCGTCAGCCAACAGTGTCGACTGTCATACGACGTCGAGCCCTTAAAAGATGAGGTATTATGTGATGTTGAGCCTCTTGAATTTTGTGATGCTCTTTTGGGCCAACCTTATTTATGGAAAATTCATGTTGTATATGAGTCTAAGCCTCGTAGTTTTATTATTACTTTGAAAGGGAAATTGTACATGATACCTGAGGCAGTCCCACCTAGTGCTATTTCCTTGATCTATGCTAGGTAGTGTAGGAAGGTCATCTCTTAGATGGGGAAGTGTGTCTTCTTCTTGATTCACTCTTAGAATAAGAGAAATATCACAGTCACATCCAAGGTCTTTGTGGCCGACCTCTCCACATAGTAGAAGCATGTCGATAAGTTCATGAAAGAATACTCAGATATCTTCTCCTCACCTACAGGGGTACCTCTGCACTACCAGGTCAAGAACCCCATCGATATGACCCCCATCACACTGCTTCCCAATGGGCCAGTCTATCGTCGCTCTTTGTTAGAGAATGAGAAGATAAAGAGATATATCCAAGAACTAATCCACAAAGGGCACATCCACCCCAACTCATCACCTTGCATGATCCCAATCGTGCTGGTACAGAAGAAAGATGGAACCTAGTGACTCTGTATTGATTATCGAGCTCTGAATAAAATCATAGTCAGAAACCCGTACTGAATTCCCCAAATCGACAACCTCCTTGATCAACTCATGGGGTCCAAATACTTTAGTAAGATTGATCTGAGGTCTGGCTACCACCAAGTCCCAATAGAACAGACAAATGTATGGAAGACCACCTTCAAGTCAAAGGA
Source organism: Picea mariana (assembly GCA_032191745.1). NCBI lineage: Eukaryota > Viridiplantae > Streptophyta > Pinopsida > Pinales > Pinaceae > Picea > Picea mariana. The sequence continues at coordinate 141,951 of JASDQU010103190.1, read as the reverse complement.
AGTTCTTTTTGAATGGTTGGTCATGCCCTTTGGTTTGACAAATGCTCCAGCCACTTTCATGAGGATGATGGATGATATCCTGTGACCATTCACCAATACTTTTGTAGTGGTGTATCTAGATGACATTCTAATTTACAGCAAGACTTGGGTCGAACACTTGCATCATATTCAACAGGTTCTGCACACCCCGCGGTAGCACAAGCTATAAGACAACCTGGAAAAATGCTCCTTCGGAATGGACAGGGTCCATTACATGGGCTACATCATTGATGATCATGGCATACATGTGGATCCATCCAAGATCCAAGTCATCCATGACTGTCCAGCCCCAACAACATTCACTGAGCTTTGGAGCTTCTTGGGCCTTGCCAATTTCTATCGTAAATTTGTGTTGGCATTCTCCCATGGGCCCTCAGCCAAATAAAGAGGGGTGGTGGTAAGGCGAAATTTGCGTGGGGCTGGTCCCAACAATAAGCGTTTGATGATTTGAAGTAGCGCTTGTGCTCAGACCCAATATTTTCACTACCAAACCTGCAACATCCCTTTGAGATCAAGACAGATGCTTTAGACTATGTTGTGGGTGTCATTCTCACTCAGCACAGCCACCCCGTGGCCTATCATAGTGAGAGACTGCTAGATACTGGTCGTAAGTACCCTACTTACGACAAAGAAATGTACTCTATTATGCAAGCCTACCGCCAGTGGAGACATTACATTCTTGGGAAGGAGACAGTCATCCACACATATCATAAGCCATTGCAGTTCATACAGACACATAGAAAATTGCAGAATGAACGCCATCAAAAGTGGTCCACATACTTGCAACAATTCCACCTCAACATCA
>JASDQU010103190.1:127401-140595 GCA_032191745.1 Picea mariana | reverse complement strand
TTGCAATATATATGTATATTTCATTTTTATATCTTTGTCTTCATATTATTCTCAAAATAATCTGGATGATCTTCAACATTCTCTGGCTCGGTGATGGGAGATTCCTCAAAATAGAGATCATGTAGCTTATCCCAAAGTTCTTTTGTTGATAAACATTTTCCCGCTTTCTCTTTTAATAAATCGGGTAATCCTTCCAAAATAATATCCATTTCTATTTTTTTGTTTCTTGTCAATTTTTTCTCAGTTTCATTCTTTGTTTTCTTAGTAGCGGTATATCTTGTAAAAACTGATTTCCAAACATCATATCCATGTGCCTGTAAAATTGTTTTCATTCTAATATTCCACATCTCATAGTTCTAACCAATATGACCATCAAAACATGGTATTCTATTATCTATCTATGCATTATTCTTTATCTCCATGATCTACCTTCTAGTGGTTAAATTGTTTCCTGAAGGTACCTATTGTGATACCAATTGTTAGAAGACTGAGAGGGGGGGGGGAGATGAATCAATATGAGCACTTTTACCACTTTTAACAACAATATATAAACTTCAACTTAATCAACAATATATCATCAATATATCATCAATATATAATTAGTGTATCATGAGCATATAAACATAAGTAGCATCACATCAAGTATGTAATACACTAGAATTTATGTGGAACCCAAACGAGAGAAAACCACATAATTCTTTCTTATATATCAAATAATACATTCATTGGAAGCACCAACTTCCCAATTATCCAGTTGCAACTGGAAGGAATCTACTACCCACTATTTATAGGCTCCAACCTGAAGGAAACTATAACTCCATGAATTCTCTAGCTCCAACTAGAAGGAGGCTACATCCCCCTGATTCTCGAGCTCCAACCTGAAGGAAGCTACAACTCCCTGAATTATATGGATCCAACCAGAAGGAAGCTACAAACCCATGATTCTCAGGCTCCAACCTAAAGGAAGCTCCAACTCCCCGATTCTCCATCTCCAATTGAAAGGAGGCTACAACCCCCTTTCCTTGCCCCATCCTGCCACCCTAAAATTTAAGTGTAGACCAAACTATCACTACCACAATCAGTGCCACTGCCACATAAACCTATAACATGCCAACCTTTCACTGTATCCAACCTATCACTATCATCGATACTCAACCAAATCCTATCACATGGATCACATACCAAGGACACCTCTCAACTAGATGTCCAACATCACCAACACATGCCTCTGACAAGCATGTACCAAGATCACCAGCATACCATCACAAGATATGTTTCTTAACCATGTACCAAAGTATGCACCAAACCATCAACCTGTACTATGTGAAACATCAACCATGTACCGCAACGATTCAACCTGTACCACAATAAGTGCATCAACAATAAACCAACAATTGTACCAAACCGTGCATAAACTATGCACCATGACCTTTACCATATGCCTCAACCATAAACCATGTACATCAACACCATACCATACCATGTACCAACAACGTATCTCACCATGCATCAATGTCACCAAGGAATGCCTCATACATATACCAAAAATGTATCTCAAACAATGTGCCCAATATCCAAGATGCTCCTCAAACCATGTTCCTCAACTATATACCATATCAATCATGTCATACACCATGTACCCTAAAATATCACCAATGAATTCCCTCAGAAAAGTACCAAACAATCAAGATCATATACCAATTATATTCATCAACCATGCAACTAATATGTGCCTCAAGCATGTGTCAATTCCTCAACAATATACCAAAGACTTGACTTAAGCATGAACCATAACATCATCCACATGTAACCCTCAAAAAATGCATAAAAACATACTTGTAACTCTATAACAGACTTATTTTTTGTGATCACAAACCTTTATACCTTCCTCAACTTCATCAATAAGAGAATAACATCTTCATTAAACTTTACCTTAGTCTCATAGGACTAGTTTTTGGATTAGTCAAAACCCCTAACTTTCAACAACAATAACTCTATACCTATAAGGAATAAAGGTCTGAAACGTGTACCCAATATTATTGAATACTTTCTATGAAATTCCTCCAAGTTTCACTGCTTGAAACATCATGGAAAGTGAGTTATAGCAAAAATGGCAGATCTTTCTGAATTCTGGCTTATTCTAGAGAGATAACTTGTAGAGCATGCCAGAAATAGAATATTCAAATATCTAGATCTGAAAATAATACAAAATATGCTATGGACCATAATATATCCAATTTATGTTGTCTCACTAAATTTAAATACTCTATGAAGAAGTTATGATTTTTTTACCCATAAAACATGTTTGAGACTAGTTTCAGGACTAGCCAAAAACCCTATTTTCCACAGAGTGTATCTCAGAACATGAAACAATCTAGAAGCTGAAAGTTTTACCACATGTACCTTGACATGTCTTCTAAACCTCCTCCAATTGTTTATACCTACATCATTCTAGAAAACATGTTATCGCAAAAATAGTAAGATGACCTTTAAATAACACACCTTAGAACACATCATCATAAGACTTCATCCTCCATTGAAATTTCACCCTTCTTTACCTCATCTTCCCTATGAAATTATGCTCAGATATTCTTGGTTACCTCATATAAGAATCACTTACTCACATAGAATACATTCAATAGAATTTCTATGTGAATGCAATTATGAGTGACTTTTTTAGGTATATATATACTTTTTATAAGTAACCTCTTTCGTTAACTTTACGGCTTCTTGAACTTTCTTGTTACAACCACTTTACCCTTTCATTAATGACTTGCAACTAATTAGGGGCTTCTTAACCCATATTTCAGGCTTCCAACTTTATGACCTCATAACTCCTCAATTGTGAGGAACTATACGTTCCACCTACCATTGGAAATGGCACGACGAGGACTATCAATCTACAAGTTTGTTACTTGGATTTGCATTGTCCGTAATGTACTTATTCCTCAAGCAAATTCAAGTCTAATGAACACACCTTTGGGGCTTCATGTAGACTTCATCAAATTCACCCATCATATATGTTGATGTCAACAACTCTTGTTGACACCAATGACAACTAAATCACCATCAATATCAACCATATATATAAGGATTCTATAGTTCTCCAAGGATTCACATCAATCTCCAAGGGTTCACATCAATCTCCAAGAGTTGACTTCAATGACAACCAACTATCCAAACCAATTTTCCAACACACGATCTAATTATTCTCGAACTTAGTGCACCCTCTGCAGTGGGTTTAACATTGTCATCCATTTGTTCAGACATGTTATTCAAGTTTTCTATTTCATTCCCTCTAGTTGGCTCGATGTACCTCTTTCCTTCTATTATATCTGATGGTCCAACAACCTTCAAGTCCCTTACCTAAAATATACTTTCCCTCTTCTTCAGATTAATGATTTCCTGACTGTCGAAGGACCATTTAAGTCCCATCCACTATCATCCACAATCTCAATGAATTCACAATATACTATACTGCACACCCCATCTATATTTACAGGTACCCTTGTCAGTCGACCAATTGGGACTATCTTGTTCTAGTTCACCAACCTTAACTGAACTAGAGACCAAATCAACTTGGGTTTCCCCATCATTTCCCATGTCTTCTTTTCTATGACATTTACATCAGAAACCAAGTCTATGATGATATTTTCCACATCATATTACCTGATATGTGCATTTAGTCTAAACTCTTCGTTGGTCCTCCACTTGTGCAAAACTTGATTTACTACCCTCTATGTGGTAGAAAATTCCATTTCTTCTGCACATTGATCAATAATACTGCTTAACTACACCAGAGAAGTTTCATCTTTCATCAATTCCATGCAACTTCTCAGAAACTGTCTAATATTACTTACCTTCTCCAATGGATTCTATGGTATAGTACGTTCTTAGATAGGAGGTGCATATAATGTTGATGCTACCCAATCTAGTCCTAATATATCATTTCTTTCCCTTTGATACTTTCCTCCTTTTCTTGTTGAGGATAAAACTTCAGCATGGGTCCTGCTGATTTCTTCAGTGATTCCTCAACCCCTCTTCCTCCATTCATTTAATCAACCCTTGTTCTAGCTCCTCCACGTGTAACAATTTCTCTTCTAGGTCCTTCATTTCCTTTCTTGATTGATATCTTATGTACATTCTAATTTGGAGTTTGGTTATGATTCCCTCTTGTCTTCCATTTTGAAATTAGTTGAGGATATTCTTCTATCACATAATCCAATTCTATACAATATGTGCAGGTTGTACACAGATTTGGGAAGTCATGAGTTAAGTGTCTCGATTGATTACAATATTTATAACATATTATTGGTCCTCGACCTCCTTTGCCTCAACCTCTTCCAAATCCACCTCATTTTCTTGGACTAAATAATCTTTGAATATTGTACTATGGACCACCTCCTTTTGTCGCATCATTTTCCTCCTGAATCCTATACATATTTGAAGTGCACTCTCTCATCAAATTGAATGCATGACAATCTTTCTCTTCATTCCCTACTTACTCACAAAAGTTTCAAAATAAATTCCTTGGCGTACTCTATTATTTCTGCAGTAATGGACACTTAATTGGATGGTATCCCCATTTATTACATATCTCATAGTATCCCCTTCCTAGTAATGTATTTGGTGCTTCAATCACCAAATACTGTGAAAATGTCAGGCATTCCTCCTTATGGTGGCCTTCAGTTCGACACTTGGTATAATAGAATTGTTCCCACTTATACTTCCCTTTTGTAAGCTCTGTTATTTGAATTGTTAAGGCTGCTAACTATGTATAGACTTGTGTCATTCCCCCACCATATCCTAAAGGATATTTGTCCATATTCATTGCGATCTCTAGTGCTTCAGGTTGTGACACAACCTTATGTTGTATTAATGGGTTGAACATGTGTGGAAACAGTCCCACATTAAATCATTCCCTATGTTGTTGATGGAGAATTTGAAAATTTAACCTTCCCATCACATCCTTTCGCTCTGATACCATTTGTTACAAAAATTGGATTGTGGAGCAATAAAATAAAATAAATGCTTAAATAAAACACTAAAAATACACAATACAATAGATACATGGATATACATGGTTCACCCAGTGTGGGCTATGTCCACCGGAGAAATTTCCAGGCCCTTCCTTTATCATCATCCAACAAATGAAGGGATACAACCTACAACACACTCGTTGTAACTTCCTCTTCTGATCCGGATTATTTTCGGCACGAAATGAGAGACGAGATATAATAAAGAAATATACAGAGATATCTTGGATATCCAACAATATAACATAAATTTACCAGAGATGAAATCATAAACATAGAGATACAGTAATACAATTTCTATTAATGAGAGAAAATGTACAAAGACTGTAAAAATACAGAGTGAATGACTCTCTAGAATGGTGCAGCTTATCTCTGAGAAGAGATGTGACGGCTACTCGCATTCGCAAGAAGATCATTAAAATGAGGCTCTAAAGGCATTTTACAATAAACAGGAATGTAAAAACCCTAGACATCCAAAAACCTAACCCTAGGAGATGAAGTGCCAAATGTCGTGTGGGCCTCGTTTGGGTAAGTTAGTACATCAACTTCCTGAGGTCGTAAATTTTTCATATGATCTTCATTTTAGGTGCACGATAGCCCGTTGGAAAGGTATAACTGAGAAATACAACTTTTGGTGTGAGCAACATCAAAGAAACTTCCATGTTGCTCCCCATTTTCCCAAAAAACGTTGTTTAGGGTCTCAAAACGGCTCCGGAAGTTAAAAAATGCTAAAAATAGTAAATTACCAAAATTGCCAGAAAACTATTTTGATCCAATTGGAAAAGCTAGATGACCACTGATATCCACCTAGATCAATCCTCCCTACTTAGGAAGAAATGGTATCCATTGCGTTGAGTGCCCAGGGGAGAGGGAAAAGCGTTTGTTGAATCTGCATCTTGATGAATTGTTTTCCTTGTTGCAGAAGTTGAACTACTTAGCTTGTTGAAGGTTGTCAAGAACATCTAGCTTGAAGGGTTGGAAATTTTAACCAGTTTCGCTACATGAGGTTCCTGTGTGAAGAAGGAATATTTACACTTTGCTACAATCTTGTCGACCTACCTCTGCTGGATAGAAGGTGTTTGGGTCGAGGCTGTAGTGGTTGCAGTATCCTTCTGTTCACCCTTTGAACAGATTGTGAAAAATATTAATTTTGTAGTATGAGATACTATCTTGCAACACTATTTAGCTGGGAAATTATTTGGAACTACCTATGGTATTCTATATAGATGACCCCCAAAAGTAACAATGACACTACGGGGTCGATACTCATAAATAGCATGGTGCTTCCACATATATGGTTGGCCCAAGAGAACATCACATACATCCAATGGATAGACATCACATAAAACCTCATCCTTGAAGGGATGGATGTTGTATGACAATCGACACTGCTGATTGGAACAAATATCTTGTCCTTGGCGAAGCCACCCGACGTTGTATGGTTGTGGGTGATGTTGTCGACAATCCCAACTATTTGAAAACCTTTACTGAGATGAGGTTCTTCTGGCTTTCTCTATCAACAATAAAATGTAGCAGGGTCCCCTTCACCCAAATCTGTGAACTAAAAAGGCACTCCCCCTCTTCTAGATCTGTTGGTTCTCCTGGTTGAATTGTTGTGGTCGCGACCATAGCAGTGGGGTATGCATCGATGATCTGTATTTTACCAGTATTTTCATAATCATATTCTGAATCAGGGTTCAACTTCTTATCTTTTATCTCAGCCACCAATGACTATTTTGAGCGACATTCATCAGTGTTGTGCCAGGGGATTTTATGGAAATCGCACCATTTTCTGGTGTCCTTTGTCTTCCCATGACCCTTCTTTTCCTGTGGCTTGGACTGGTTTTTGGGAGACTATTTTTTAGGGCCATCTTTCTCATACTTTGGTTGTTGCAAATTTGCATATTTGAACTCCCATTTGTTCTGGTGGTTAAACTTCTACTCAATTTTAACATCATATCGATAAGAAGAACCGAGTGATGAGATGTCCAGAAAATCCATTTCAGTTTGGATGTATCTGTGTAGAGCCTTGCGGTATTTTAGAACCAAATGTCATTTAGAGTGCTTGATACCCATCTTGGTGCACAAGGTATGGAAGGTATTGGTGAACTCCAAAATTTCTTGGCCCCTCTCTTGCTGCAGTGTGGTCCATCTCATGTATTGGTCCTCATAGTTTCCAACAAGATAATACTGCTCCTTTACTGCATCAAACAAAAAATCTCAAGTGGGCTCGACCCTATATATTGAAGACTCCTCTATGGAGCTATGCTCCCAGTAAGTTTTCCACCAATTTTTGACATGGAGGAGAGCTTTAAGGAGTGCGAAGTTGATCTTTTCTCTGTCGAAAAAATTGTGAATAGAGAAATAACCTTCTAGCAGATTTAACCATTTTTCTAGGGTTTCTGCATCTATCTGTCCTTCAAATACAGGAATATCAAAATTAACTTGTACCTTGAAAAGAGAGGTGATTCCAAAGTTTCTATTTGATGAATATTCTCCTGTTTCTATCGTCAAGCGTTGAAGGGTGTGGGAAAAATTCTCCATCATTTTGTCCCTCTGTCACGTGAGAGCTTGCTGAAGAAAAAGATTGATAGAATTGTATGCTCTGTCGCTTTTATTTTCTTCCACCATGGAGGGTTTCTTGGGCATGCGAGAGAGACTTTATTCAAGAGAGACAAGCTCGATACCCAACTTTCTATACTCAGACCTCGTTGGGGACATGCATTGAAAAACAATGATCAAGAGCATCTTGCTCTGATATCACTGATCAAGATTATTTTCGACACGAAATGACAACGAAGATATAATAAAGAAATATACAAGGAAATCTTGGATATCCAACAATATAACATAAATGTATCATAGATGCAACCATAAACATAGATATACAGCAATACAATTTCTATTAATGAGAGAAAATGTAAAAAGACTATAAAAATACAGAGTGAAAGACTCTCTAGAATGGTGACATCTTATCTCTGAGAAGACATGTGATGACTACTCGCATTCACAAGAAGATCATTACAATGAATCTCTGAAGACCTTCTATAATAAATAGAACTGTCAAAAACCCTAGACATCCAAAACTATAACCCTAGGAGATGAAGCGTCAAAATTCATGTGGGCCCCGTTTGTGTAAGTCAGTACATCAACTTCTCGAGGTCGTAACTTTTGCATACGATCTTTGTTTCAGGTGCAAGATAGCCCATTGGAAATTTATAACCAAGAAATACAACTTTTGGTGTGAGAAACATTGAAGGAAATTCCACGTTTCTCCCCAGTTGCCCCAAAAAGACGTCGTTTAGGGCCTCAAAACGGCTCCGGAAGTTAAAAACTACTAAAAATAGTAAATTACCAAAATTGCCAGAAAATTGTTTTGAGCCAATTGGAAAAGGTGGGTGGCCACCAATATCCACCTGGATCATCTTGTTTCTCTCATAGTATCCTCACTCAGAATACAATATTCACAATGATACATATCCGCAATACATTTCCCTCATAAAAGAGGGTTTTCTTCTAAAGAAAAAAACCCTAACATAACTTCTACCGTCAGATCTGCGACCTTATAATGAACGGTCCAAATTTACTATGAAACTACAATATACATTTACAAGGAAAATTTGCTTTCAGGGGCTTCACCCCCGAACCCCCACATGGAGGAGTGTACATTCTTCTAGGGTGTAAACTCTTCATGGAGTATAAACATGCTTGAACACAAAGACCTCTGTATCAAGAAGATAATCAGGCTCCACAACCAATAATCTCCCACCTGGAGACTGATCTCAAAAACTCCACCGATGTTGTATATGTTGAACTATGATCCTTCTTGGACGTAGAAAATCTCTCATATTCATCTTCATTCTTGAATACCAACTGAAACTGAGAAAGAACTTAGTTTCTCCCTCGTTACTCCCTTTGTTAACATGTCTGCAAGATTCTGGCTAGTGTGTATCTTTTCCAGCTTCATCAAATTCACCCATCATATATGTTGATGTCAACCACTCTTGTTGACATGAATGACAACTAAATCACCATAAATATCAACCATATCTATATGGATTCTAGACTTGTCCAAGGGTTCACATCAATCTCCAAGAGTTGACTTCAATGAAAACCAACTGTCCAAACCAATTGTCCAACACACAATCTAATTATTCTCCAACTTAGCACACCCTCTACAGTGGGTTTAACATCGTCATCCTTTTTCTGAGTCATGTTATACAATTTTTCTATTTCATTCCCTCTAACTGGCTCTATGTACCTCTTTCCTTCTATTAGATCTAATGGTGTAGTAATCGTCAAGTCCCTTACCTAAAATATCGTTTCCCTCCTCTTCAGATTAATGATTTATTGATTGTCAAAGGACCATTAAAGTCCCATCCACTGTCATCCACAATATCCATGACTTCAAAATATTATATACTGATCACCCCATATATATTTACAGGTACTCTTATCAGTTGACCAATTGGGACTATCTTGTTCTAGTTTGCCAACCTTAACTCAACTAGATACTAAATCAACTTGGGTTTCCCCATAATTTCCCGTGTATTCTTTGGTAATACATTTACATCAAAAACCAAGTCTATGATGATATTTTCCACCTCATATTATCTGATATGTGCACTTAGTCTAAACTCTTCGTTGGTCCTCCTCTTGTGCAAAAATTACTTTACTACCCTCTATGCAGTGGGAAATTCCATTTCTTCTGCACATTGATCAATCATATCGCTTAATTACTCCAGTGTAGTTTCACCTTTCATCAATTCCATGCAAATTCTCAGAAACTCTATTAGATTACTTACCTTCTCCAATGGATTCTCTGGTATAGTATTTTCATAGAGAGGAGGTGCATATGATGTTGATGCTACCCAATCTGGTCCTAATATCTCTTTTCTTTCCCTATGATACATCTCCTTTTCTTGTTCAGGATCAAACTTCAGCATCGGTCCTGTTGATTTCTTCCACCATTTATCAACCCCTCTTCCTTCATTCATTTCATCAACCCTTGTTCTAGATCCTCCATGCGTAACAATTTCTCTTCTAGGTCCTTAATTTCCTTTCTCAATTGATATCTTTTGTACATTCTGATTTGGATTTTGGTTATGATTCCCTCTTGCCTTCCATTTTGAAAGTAGTTGAGGATGTTCTTCTCTCAAATAATCTAATTCTCTACAATATGTGTAGGTTGTACAAGGATTTGGGAAATCATGAGCTAAGTGTCTCAGTTGATTACAATATTTATAACATATTATTGGTCCTCGACCTCCTCTGCCAAAGTTTCTTCTGCCTCAACCTCTTCCAAATCCTCCTCATCTTCCTAGATTAAAGCCTCTTTGATTATTATACTATGGACCACCTCCTTTTGTCACATCATTTTCCTCCTAAATACTATACATATTTGAAGTGCACTCCCTCATCAAATTGAATGCCTGACAATCCTTCTCTTCATTCCCTACTTACTCACAAAAGTTTCAAAATAAATTCCTTGGTGTAATCTAGTATTTCTGCAGTAATGGAGACTCGGTTGGATGATGTCCCCATTTCTTACATATCTCATAGTATCCCCCTCCTATTAATGTATTCGTTTCTCTGGTCACCAAATAATGTGCAAATGTTGGGCATTCATCCTTATGGTGGACTTCAGTCTGACACTTGGTATTCTAAACTTGTTCCCACTTCTCTTTCCCTTTTGTAAGCCCTGTTATTTGAATTGTTAAGGCCTCTAACTAGGTATAGACTTGTGCCATTCACCCACCATATCTTAAAGGATATTCTTCCATATTCATTATGATATCAAGTTGTTTAGGCTACAAAAAAACCTTATGTTGTATTAATGGGTTGAATATGTGTGGAAAGAGTCCAACAATAAACCATTCCCTATGTTGTTGATTGATAATTTGAAAAGTTAACCTACCCATCACATCCTTGAATCTCTAATCAAAGTCCCATGATGACTCAGTCAATACCTGTTTGATTTATTTCATCTTAGTAATGTACTCTGACTTAAATTTTAGTTTCTTGAACTCTTTCAATAGTTCTAGTATCATTTATGATAGATTCCACACTTGACCTATAGGTGTAGTAATTTCCAATTTCATATATGAGACTAATGCGTGACTTCTAAATTTTGTTTCCAATAATGCAATCTTTATGGGCTCATCCTGGAAATTCTTTCCAGCCCAAATTTTCTCATAGACAAATATATTTTATTCTGGGTCCTTCGACCCAATTCCTTGGAACTCAAACAGTCTTAATGTGTAGTCTAATCTCACCACACTATTTTTCATAGTACCCTCTCTCAGCGATGTTGGTTGACTATGACCTAATGCACTACTTCCACTTCTTTGACTCGACGCACTGCTCCCACTAATATTACTACTAATACTTTGACTTCATCTACTAAATACAAGTGATTTTTACAAATCTTCAATTGTTACCTCTAATTTTGGTGACACACATGGGGTCGTGGATTTGACACGGGATCCATCCTGAGTAGGACATAACAAATATTCTATTATAGGACTGGATTGAAACTCCTCTTTCTATCCTTTTACGAGTGGTAAATATATGATATGTACTATTTCACAGGGTCCTCTCCAATCATACTCATTGTGTGTCTCTCTCCTCTCAGCCCCAGTCTTCAACCTCTTGTACCTTCTTCCACTATGCAGTACCCCAAAATCGTCTTCTTCTTCTTATACACATTCTTCAATTCTCTACATATTAAGCCCGTCCCTTCCTTTTCCATTTAATTCTTCATTATTTTCTTGATCCAGATGGATATTGGTGGCCACCCACCTTTTCCAACTAGCTTAAAACAATTTTTTAACAATTTTGGCAATTTATTATTTTTAGCAGTTTTTAACTTTTGGGGCCATTTTGAGGGCCCAAATGAAGGTTTTTTGAGGTCAAGGTTCTCAATGATATCCAAAGGAATTATTGAGCCCCCCAAATGAATCTCCTCGACTATACCTTTCCAATGGTCTATCACATGCCTAAAACAAAGATCGTATGAAAAAGTTACGACCCTGGGAATTTGATGTACTAACTTACCCAAAGAGGGCCCACATGACTTTTGGCACTTCATCTCCTAGGGTTAGGTTTTTGGATGTCTAGGGTTTTTGGCATTATTTTTTATTGTAAAAATTCCTTCAGAGCCTCATTGTAACTTTCTTCTTGCGAATGCACGTAGCCATCACATCTCTTCTCAGAGATAAGCCACCACCATTCAAGTAAGCTTGTTTCCATTGCATTTTACAGTTTCAATTTATTTTGTTATTGAATAGAAAACCAGTTTCACTGTATCTCTTTTATTTTGTGTTAAGCACCTGTTAATAATCTATATTTATTTCTTTCTTCTCATAAATTCTAGATTAGTGGTATCAGAGCAGTCTTCTCCTTGTCATCTTAATGCATGTCCCCAACGAGGTCGGAGTACAAAGAGTTGGGTCTCAAGCTTGTTTCTCTTGAGGAAAAAAGCTCTAACATGCCCAAGAAACCTCTCATGACAGGAGAAAATAAATATGATGGGACAATATATCGTTTCAAATTTTTGATTGAGGAAGCCCTCACACAACAGAGGAACGATATGATGGATAATTTTGTGCAATTCCTTCGATAGATAACAACAGGTAATGCATCTTCTTTGAACGGAGGCACCACCCCCTTCAAGGTACAAATAAACTTCGATATTCCTATATTTTAAGGTCATATAGACGCAGATGTTGTAGACAAGTGGTTTAATATACTATAAGGGTATTTTTACATCCATAACTTTTTGAATAGAGAAAAGATTACTTTTTCTCTCCTCAAAGCCGTTCCCCATGTCAAAGATTAGTGGGAAACTTTCTGTGAGAAAAAGGAAACAGAGGAAACCTCATTATTTTCAGTCATGACCACCTGGAAATCCTTCAAGGATGCTATTAAGGAACAATACTACCTTGTCAAAAGTTATGACGAACTGTATACCAAATGGACCACACTGCATCAAGAAAGAAACCAAGTAGTGCCAGATTTCACAAATATCTTCCATACCTTGCGCACCAAGATGGGCATCAAATATGCAGAGAGACATCTGGTGCTCGGCATAGATACATCCATACTGAAATGGAATTTCTATATACTTAGCTCTTTCTAAGATCGGAAAGAGCTAAGT
>JASDQU010103190.1:105859-127363 GCA_032191745.1 Picea mariana | reverse complement strand
CATTACATTCTTGGGAAGGAGACAGTCATCCACACATATCATAAGCCATTGCAGTTCATACAGACACATAGAAAATTGCAGAATGAACGCCATCAAAAGTGGTCCACATACTTGCAACAATTCCACCTCAACATCAAGTATAAAATAGGAAGCACCAATCGCATCATTGATTGCCTCAACAGACCATCAGTTGTGGCACTCACCATAGTGCTAGACTCTTGCAGCCATGAGACATCTAGATGGCCCCAACTCTATGAGATATACCCTGACTTTGCCACCACCTACCAAATGTTGGGTGAAAGTGTAGTTGTCAATAATTTCCATCTTCAGGATGGGTTGTTGTGTGATTTAGGCCATATTTGTGTTCCATCAAGTGAATGAGTGAAGCTGATCTGGGAATCCCACTACAGCCGGGTGGTAGGACACTTTGGCGTTGAAAAGACAGTGGCGATGCTACATAAACATTTCTACTGGCCGAAACATTGACATGAGGTCAACAAGTATATCAGGTCCTGCACTGCTTGTGCTATTTCCAAACCGACCACTAAGAAATAGGGCCTGTACACCCCTCTTCCTACTCCTGACAAGCCATGGGAATCCATCTCAATGGACTACATGTCGAGCCTCCCATCCACCAAGTGGGGAAATGACTGTGTTTTTTTAGTTGTTGATCACTTTTCTAAGATGGCGATTCTGGTTTCCTACAAGAAGAGCATCATCGTAGATGCCACTGCCAAGCTCCTCTTTGAATGTGTCTGGGTACATTTTGGCATCCCACAAACTATTGTCTCAGATCGGGATAGTCGATTTCTCAGTACATTCTGGTTGAGCCTCTGGTCACTGCAAAAGTTACGACCCTAGGAAGTTGATGTACTAACTTACCCAAATGGGGCCCACATGACTTTTGGCACTTCATCTCCTAGGGTTAGGTTTTTGGATGTCTAGGGTTTCTGGCATTCTTATTTATTGTAAAAATTCCTTCATAGCGTCAGTGTAACTTTCTTCTTGCGAATGCGCGCAGCCGTCACATCTCTTCTCAGAGATAAGCCACCACCATTCCAAGAAGCTTGTTTCCACTGCATTTTACAGTTTCAACTTATTTTGTTATTGAATAGAAAACTAGTTTTACTGTATCTCTGTTATTTTGTGTTAAGCACCTATTAATAATATGTATTCATTTCATTCTACTCATAAAATCCAAATCAATGGTATCAGAGAAGTATTCTCCTTGCCATCTTAATGCATGTCCCCAATGAGGTCGTAGTACAAAGAGTTGGGTCTCGAGCTTGTTTCTCTTGAGGATAGAATATCCTGCATGCCCAAGTGACCTCTCATGGCAGGAGAAAAGAAAGATAATGGGACAGGAGATCCTTTCAAGCTGTTGATTGAGGAACCCCTCATGCAACAGAGGAATGAGAATATGGATAGTTTGGTGCAAATCCTTCGGCAGCTACCAACAAGCTCTGCATCTTCTTCGAACGGAGGTGTCGCCTCCTTCAAGGTACAAATAAACTTCGATATTCCTATATTTGAAGGTTAGTTAGACGCAGATTTTGTAGACAAGTGGTTGAATCTACTAGAAGGGTATTTTTCTGTCCATAACTTTTTGAATAGAGAAAAGATTACTTTTGCGCTCCTAAAACTCATTCCCCATGTCAAAGATTGGTGGGAAACTTTTTGTGAGAAAAAGGACATAGAGGAAACCTCATTATTTTCAGTCATGACCACCTGGGAATCCTTCAGGGATGCTATTAAGGAACAATACTACCCTGTCGGAAGTTATAATGACCTGTATACCAAATGGACCACACTGTGCCAAGAAAGAGACCAAGCAATGCCAGATTTCACAAATATTTTCCATACCTTGCACACCAAGATGGGTATCAAAGATTCAGAGTGACATCTAGTGCTCAAGTATCACGGTGCTCTGCATACATACATCCAAACCGAAATGGAATTTTTGGACATCTCATCCTTGGGCGCGGCCTACTGATATGTTGTTAAAATCGAGCAGAAGCTCAAACAAAAGACACGACAGTTTGGGCCTAGGAACCCCTCACAACAAAAGCCAGGAAATGACAACCCCAACCCACATAACAAAGGGAAGAGAAAATATAGATAGTATCGGGACGACCATCCAAAACCACAAGAAAATAAGGACACCAAAAAGACAAAGAAAGATACCAGGAAGTGGTGCAACTTCCATAACATCCCTTGGCATAACACTGTTGACTGTTGCTCAAAATAATCATTGATGGCCGAAGTGAAATCCTCTGAATCAGATGCAGATTCTAACTCTGAGCCAGAACTAGAAAGGGGAAGATGGATCATTGATGTGGAACACAGTGCCACCGTTGCTACCACCAAGTTCCAGCCTAGTGAACCAGATGAGCCAGAAGAAGGAGAGCGCCTCTTCCATTCACATATGTGGGTAAAAGGAACCTTGCAACACTTCATCGTTCATAGTGGTAGCCATAAGAACCTCATCTTAGTAGAGGTCGTCAAGCGGCTGGCCCTGCCAACAATGTTGCACCCACAAACCTACACCATAAGATGGCTCCGCCAAGGGAGCGATCTCCACATCAGCCAACAATGTCAACTGTCATACAACATCAAGCCCTTCAAAGATGAGGTATTGTGTGATGTTTTTCCTCTCGAAGTTTGTGATCTTCTTTTGGGCCAACCTTATTTACGGAAACGTAATGTTGTATATGATTCTAGGCCTTATAGTGTTATTATTACTTTGAACAGGAAAATGTATAGGATACTCGAGGCAGTCCCACCTAGTGCTATTTCCTTGATCTCTGCTAAGTAGTGTAGGAAGGTCATCTCTGAAACAAGGAAGTTTGTCTTCTTCATGATTCGCTCTTATAATAAGAGAAAGATCGCAGCCACATCCATGGTCTCTATGGCCGACCTCTCCACATAGAAAAAGCAAGTAGATAAGGTCATGGAAGTATACTTGAATATATTCTCCTCACCTACAGGGGTACCTCTTCACTTCCAGGTCAAGCACCCCATCGATCTGACCCCTGGTGCACCACTGCCCAATGGTCCAATCTATCATCGCTCTTTGTTAGAGAATGAGGAGATCAAGTGACAGATCCAAGAACTACTCCACAAGGGGCACATCTACCCCATCTCATCACCTTGTGGGATCCCAATCGTGATAGTACAAAAGAAATATGGAACCTGACGAATATGTATTGATTATCGGGCTCTGAACAAAATCACAGTCAGAAACCTATACCCGATTCCCCGAATCGACGACCTCCTTGATCAAATCATGGGGGCCAAATACTTGAGTAATATTGATCTAAAGTTTGGCTACCACTAGGTCCCGATAGATCAGACAGATGTATGGAAGATAACCTTCATGTCAAAGGAAGGCTTTTTTGAATGGTTGGTCATGCCCTTTGGTTTGACAAATGCTCCAGCCACTTTCATGAGGATGATAGATGATATCCTGCGACCATTCACCAATACCTTTGTAGTGGTGTATCTGGATGACATTATAATTTACATCAAGAATTGGGTCGAACACTTGCAGCATATTCAACATGTTCTGCACACTCTGCAATAGCACAAGATATATGCCAACTTTGAAAAATGCTCCTTCAGAATGGATAGGGTCCATTACCTGGGCTACATAATTGATCATCATGGAATACATGTGGATCCAACCAAGATCCAAGTCATCCATGACTAGCCAGCCCCAAAAATACTCACTGAGCTTCCGAGCTTCTTGGGCATTGCCAATTTCTACCATAGATTCATGTTGGGATTATCCCATATTGCAACAGCCCTCAGCCAAATAAACAGGGGTGGTGGTAAGGTGAAATTTGCATGGAGATGGTCCCAACAACAAGTTTTCAATGATTTGAAGCTGCGCTTGTGCTCAGCCCCAGTACTTTCACTACTAGACCTACAACATCCCTTTGAGATCAAGAAAGATGCTTTAGACTATGTTGTGGTTGTCATTCTCAATCAACACGACCACCCTATGGCCTATCATAGTGAGACACTGTCAGATACTGTCCATAAGTACCCTACTTATGACAAAGAAATTTACTCTATTGTGCAAGCCTACCTTCAGTGGATACGTTACATTATTGGGAAGGAGACAGTCATCCACACTGATCATAAGCCACTATAGTTCATGTAGACATAGGGAAAATTGCAGAATGACCACCATCAAAAGTGGTCCATATACTTGCAGCAATTCCACCTCAACATCAAGTATAAAACATGAAGCACCAATCACATCGTTGATTGCCTCAGTAGACCACTAGTCACGACACTCACCACAGTGCTAGACTCTTGTGGCCATGAGACATATGGATTGCCACAACTCTATGAGATAGACCTTGACTTCGCCACCACCTACCAAATATTGGGTGAAAATGAAATTGTCGATAATTTCCATCTTCAGGATGGGTTGTCCTGTCGTCTGGGCCATATTTGTGTTCCTTCAAGTGAGAGAGAGAAGTTTCTCTAGGAATCCCACTACAGTCAGGTGGTAGGACACTTCAACATCGAAACGACAATGGCTATGCTACAAAAACATTTCTACTAGCCAAAACTTTGACACGAGATCAACAAGTATATCAAGTCCTGCACTACCTGTGCTATTGCCAAACCGACCACTAAGAAACAAGACCTGTACACCCCTCTTCCTACCCTTTATAGGCCATGGGAATCCATCTTAATGGACTACATGTTGGGCCTCCCATCCACCAAGCAGGGAAATGACTGTGTTTTTATGGTTGTCAATCTCTTTTCTAAGATGGCGATTCTGGTTGCCTGCAAGAAGACCATCACCATAGAGGCCACTACCAAGCTCTTATTTGAATGAGTCTGGGTACATTTTGGCATCCCACAGACCATTGTCTTATATAGGGATATTCGATTTCTCAATACATTCTGGTTGAGCCTCTGGTTACTACTGGACACCAAGCTCACCAAATCCATGGCCTTCCACCCCCAGACAGATGGCCAAAATGAGGTTGTAAATTGAATGATTGTGCATATCCTTCACATGTATAATTCAAAGCACCCTCACACATGGGATGAGAGCCTTCCCTATGTCTAGCATAGCTACAATTGATCCTTGCATAGCTCAACCAACCATAGCCCCTTTCAGGTGGGGTTGGGATTCCAACCATTGGGTCCCATAGATGTTCCACTTCCCCTTGCAGTCACCTCAACCGACTCATCTCCTACTCCAACTGAACCTGAAAAATCCACCTGGCTCATTGAGCAAATCCAACACATCCACCAAATTTGTTCAATATATCCTACATAAGTCCAATGACAAGTACAAAGAGCGCCATGATCAACATCGGGTGCCACATAAGTTTCAGGTGGGCGACAAAGTTTGGTTGCACTTGCAGAAAGAAAGCTTCTCCCACTCCATTATGGGACATACACTATCACCAAGGCCATGGGGGATAATTGTTTTGAGCTCAACATTCCTCCTTTCCTTAGTCTACACCCAGTGTTCAATGTGGATCTCCTTTGCCCTTCTTTCCCATGATTATTGGACACCTCAGAAGTAGCAGAACAACTGACACCAACAAATCTCATCCCCAAATGCATACAACAGACATCCAATGATCATATTTTGGACACACATATCAAGGGCACTTGACAACAAAGGATGCATCTTTATCGAGTCATCAAAGCAGGGCAGCTCCTGCACCAAGGAAAGTGACTCACCTGGGGCCAAATTCAACAGAAATTTCCTCATCAGATGGGGAACCTCAATGAAATGGAGAACATTTATTCCTAAGGAGGGAGTATTTATCCACATGAATATCAGTGGCCACCCCACCTTTTCCAACTGGCTCAAAACAATTTTATGACAATTTTGGCAATTTACTATTTTTAGCAGTTTTTAACTTCCGGGGCCATTTTGAGGGCCCAAATGAAGGTTTTTTGAGGTCAAGGTTCTCAATGATATATGAAGGAATGATTGAGCTCCCAAAATGAATATCCTCTATGATACCTTTCCAACAGACTATCACACGCCTAAAACAAAGATCGTATGCAAAAGTTACAACCCCGAGAAGTTTATGTACTAACTTACCCAAACAAGGCCCACATGACTTTTGGCGCTTCATCTCCTAGGGTTAGGTTTTTTCATGTCTAGGGTTTTTATAATTATTTTTTATTGTAAAAAGGCCTTCAGAGCCTCATCGTAACTTTATTCTTACAAATGCACGGAACCGTCACATCTCTTCTCAGAGATAAGCCGCCACCATTCCAACAAGCTTGTTTTCGCTGCATTTTACAGTTTCAGCTTATTTTGTTATTGAATAGAAAACCAGTTTTACTGTATCTCTATTATTTTGTGTTAAGAACATGTTAATAATCTATATTCATTTCATTTTTCTCATAAAATACGGATCATTTATGCCCTCAGACTGTGCTTTGGTCATCCGTCGGTTCCCCTATGTCTGCAAATCCCCTTAGTATTTAGACTCCATTTTAATCACACACGTTTCACACAACAACATCTTCATACAAGTACCCAATGATTTCATAAACCTTCCGCACGGACCCTTGAATAAATACCTCTCTGCAAAATTGTATGACTAGGTACAATCAACTACAAATTCCTTAATATACCCTCCCAATATATATTCCAACTAGAAATTAACTACACATGAAGTATTATTACTTACAGAATTTAATTGTCTTACCAACTCAGGAGTCCAATTTCTCGGTGTAGCTATACGATAACTCCCAGTATTCTCCACTAATATTTCTAACCAATCAGTTAGGATAATTGGAAATTTTCCAAAGAAAAGCTCATGCATCTTTGTGTACACATACCTTTGCATCCATTCTCGTTTCTCATCCAAGGGTTTCTATTTTATTTCTGGTAAAATTCTCGTTCCTTCCTTTCCATCCATTCGATGATCTCTTTCTTAGTCGACCTCCAAAAAATTCCCTCAATTACATATTCTGGGTCCCACCCATGGAACCATTGTTGGTGTGCAGTTGTAAGACCCTAGGTTAAGGTTTATTTAACCAACAAATCCTTCATATACCGACCCTTTCAGCATCACCTGCATGCAGGAGAAGTCTCACCCAAGCTATCTACTGGGACTGTAGGAACCATGTTTCTGTAGGTGTAAGGAGATGTGAGGCCATCAACATGTTCCATATGACTTTTTTACTCTATGCATATTATTCATTGTCATATTCTTTGATTAATTCATACATTTACTTATGCAATGCTACTATAATACAGGTTGCCACATGAATCAGTCATTGTGCTACTCGTTGTAACTGCGCATTAAGAATATATTAAACATATATATGATAACATGCATAAACCTACTATTCATAAACATTTACATCAATCACACACATAGAGACACATAATTAATGTGGTTCACCCAAAATTTGTGCTATGTCCACAATGGCTGGATTCTTTATTACACTTTCTATAATCATTCTAGGCTTGCACATTGTTCTTACAATAGATATATCATAATAGCGCTCTTCATCTTGCCTGGCCACTCTAGAGTGCAAGCCTCTCTCTGTAAGACTCTTCCTAAACCTTCAAACACAGAATCCCTCAATCATACTCATTCTATTCTCTTACTCTCTTCGCGAACCCCTTTATTCCCCATCCATTATATATTTATACATGAAATCTAGGACTCAAAACCCTACTAGCTTATCCCCAAAAACATATTACAACTTAGTCTGATTCATTACAACTCATGTTGACTCACTGTTGAGGTGCAATTTTACTGATTTTTCATCTGCATGTTTCTTTTGCACTCTCGACTATTGTTCTTCCTTATTTTGAGCATATTTATTCTTTTTCATATCAAAATGTTTCCCTTCCTTTTCTCCCACTTTATATTCCTGCATTATTCCCTTTCTTTATTCTCTTTCTTTGTTCTCTTTCTTCAACCATCTTAATATAATTTTCCCTCACATGGAAATCCAAAATGACAACTCTATCCAGGTTTTGGATGTACTTATCTCACATATTCTTTATCATTCTCTTTCCCAACAAGTTTAGGGGTAGAAGACAAATAACAACAGATACCTTCACACCAATCCCCACCATCATACAACTCAAAAATATTCCATCCCAAAACCCCTAAGTAGTCGGGTCATACATGTATTCGACCCTTAATTCCTTGCACAAGAAAAATCCCACCTATCATATCCCCACAGTGTGCCTTGCAATCGCACACCTCTTGATACTTATATGTTGGGATTTGGTTTCATAAGAAGAAAAGAGGATCACTGCGTATATTTCAAATTAATTGGTGATCATTGGATTTATTTGGTCTTGTATTTGGATGGAATGTTGTTGATAGGAAAAAACAAGGAGATTATCCAAGATGTGAAAACTCAGTTTTCCTCTAAATTTGACATGAAGGATATTGGTGTTGCTAATTTAATTTTGGACATAGAAATTAAAAGAAATCATAAAAAAAATAAGTTCTAGTTAAATAAGAGAAAATATGTCGAGACAATATTGCAGAGGTTTAATATGCAGGGATGTAAATTGGTCAAGGTCCCTATTCCAGTAGGTGTAAAGTTATCTGAGGATTAGTGTCCCAAGACATAGGAAGAGAAAGAGGACACGTCTCATGTTCCATATGCAAGTGCAGTTGGAAGTTTGATGTATGCTATGGTATGTACTAGACCTGAAATTGCACATGCAGTGGGATTTTTGAGAAGGTGTATGTCAAAACCAGGGAAGAAACATTGGACATAAGTAAAGATATTTTTCAGATATTTGCATGGCACTAGTAGTTATGGATTTTACTACCAAGGAAGACCAGGTTTGGATAGAGTGTTGGACATACATGGTTTTTTGGATGCAAACTGAACTAGAGATATGGATCATATAAGATCTATAAGTGGGTATGTATTTAACCTTTTTGGAGGAGAAATCAGTTGGATGAGAAAAACACAGTCTGTAGTGGAACTTTAAACTACATATTTTGAATACATGGTAGCCACTCATGCAAGAAAGGAAACAGTATGGTTACAAATATTATGTTCAGTTATTCGGTTGGTACAACAATCTATAAGGATAGATTGTGATAGTCAGAGTGACATTTTTATGGCAAAGAACCCAGATTATCATTCAAATACGAAGAATATTGATGTTCAATATCACTTTGTAAGAGATATGGTTGAGGAAAACAAGGTGTTGTTGATGAAAGTAGACAGTTTGCAAAATGTTACAGATTCATTAACAAAATCTATGAGAACAGAGAATTTCTCTTAGTGTAGAGGATCTATGGGAATTGTTTCCCTATATTGTTGACTACATAACCTTGTAACCCATTGTATGCAAAGAAAACAACAAGTGGGAGAATGTTGGGTATGTGTTATATTCCTTGCATGGCTAGAATTAGTGTCTATGTTGTGTCGGGCACGTAGGGGGGCTAAGAGGGGGGCAGAGTGCACTCTTTCCTGGGGAGTCATAGGGGGGATAATTCACCTTTTCAAAGGGGTCACAGGGGTGTGGTAACCCCCCTACATGGGGGTTCAGGGGAAACACCCCCGAAAAAAAAAATCGCGGTTTTTTGTGTCCATTTTTGGGTGGTTTTTCGACACATTTTTTTCATCAATGGTTTTTTTATATCTGGTTACGTAATTAGGGCTGTTGAATAATATAGGTTATTGGATTAGGTTTTTGGATGCTACGAGATCATATATGTATATTGTATTGTAAAAAATGTATGAGATAAATGAATATAGAATATGTTGGTTTTACCGGTTTGATTTTCTAGGGGAAAAATATTTGTGTAATGTGTGTATTTTCCATTGTATCTTTTTTGTTCCTTTATTGAAAATTTGTTTGCAGTAAATAATTGTAAAAGCTTAAAATCTACACTTTTCATCACGGCTATGAACCACTTCCATTATTCACTTGATTTTCATCAATACAAGTTCAACCGACCGACTTATGACACTTAGTCATTTTCTAAGAATGTTCTTTTCTTTCTCGATAACTCAATACTTAGTCAATTTTTTATTTCTTCTAGGGTTCGTGGGTCATAATTGTTCAGAATTCTCTTGTCCATACGCCTGACCGATACAACCCCATACTTAAACATTTATTTATTTTTCGTTGTGGGTTGGAAGACCCATGGGTTGGTTTTGATTCTAATATCTATTGATGTTCACATATGATCCTTCATTGTAATACATGTATTTTATTGTCACCTTACCCAAGACATATTTAATGCTAATTTTATGGAGGATAACAACTAATTAAAATATTGAAAGGTCATTATTAATTAAAAGTTTTTCGAGGAAATTCTCCATTAATTCGAATTTAATTCACATTAATCCTTCCTTTGAAAAAAGATCTTCAAGTTATAGTATATAAAAAGAGTTTACCTTGAAATTAACATCTCAAAGTGATTGTAAGAGTTCAAGAGTTCAACAACTTCATCAAAAATGACAACGAGAAGAAGAGAACAATTCTCCGGGGATACTCTAAATTTGTTTGGGTGAGAGGATTAGAGATTTCATTGGTCGAGGTCATACTAGTATTATTCATCATTGACATTTCTAGAAATGAATGAAAACAAATTCTGGACATAAATAATTTTCTTAGTAGGTTGCGTACAAGAAGTTTCATTTGTAGTGAGATAGTTTCATGGTGTATAGACAAATATGATCAAAATTGGAGGATAATCCAGCTCCTTGGAGAATATCTTGTTTCTTTATCACCATTAGTTTTAAAAAAAATGTTAAGACTTCCTGAGATAACAATTACTTTCAAAGGAGATATAGACAGAAGATTCTTGAAGGAAAGAAATAGTGGATTGGAAATTTTATAGGAATATCTTGAAGATATTGCAACGATTCCTGAGGAGCTATCTAATATTCAAATCAATTTACTAAAAATCCTCTATCTAGAGATAGCATGGATTTTCTCCAAAGTAATAGGTAAAGACTCTACAAAAACTATTATTCAGTTGGATTTTATATTTTACATTTACAGTTTATGAACAAGCAATTTTTTACTGGGGGAAGATCATTTCTGGAGAAATCTCTTCGCAATTATCAAATTTCAAGAAAAACAAAAGAGTTTATATGTCTTCATATTCAATATTTTCGATTACCTATGGTCATTTTTTAAGGGTTAGAGTGTTGGAAGATTACTTGAATGCAAAATCAATCAAATACCAATGTGGTACCAAAACTTATGGAAACAAAAGGCTACATACTATTTTTATGAAGTTTATAAGGAATTTGCATCTTCTTTTAAGAAAATTGTCTTTGGGCCAAAAACATCCAAACTATCCTTGGAAGCATAAAATTTCTTGGATAAAAAGGGGAGAACTGAAAGTATGGAACACTATAGTGTTATCAGAATATATTGTTCTGATGAAATTCTTCTTTATCTCCCGTACTATGTTCCTGATAAATTATTAGTTATAGATGTTTCAAGACAATATAGATTTTGGGTACATTTATTTCATGATAAAACAAATAATCAATCCATTCCTTTACTGTGGAAAATTGGGGGAATTTAGTTAAGAAGTATTTCAAAAATTGATGAATTTGTAGTGCAGTTGGACTAGTATAGTTTAAAGTTTGTAGAAGAGAAAAAGGGATTCAACCCCAACCACTTTTTAATCGACCATATGCCATATGTTGGTTTTAATATTTCACTTTCTAATACCCTTTTATTTGGAGAAGAGAAATCAGAAAGTCAAGACCCACCAATAATAATTTTTGAAAAGAAACATAGGATATCGACACTATCATTAGTACTACATATCAACATAAAAAGAGGGGAAAATTGGTTAATGAAAGAGTTACCCATTCTCCCAATGTTTCACAGAAAAGTGGCCAACACATTAACATTTTTTAGTCAGTGGCACCAAAGAAAAAGAAGTCTTCGACCAATAAGTCTGATGATGGAGGAAACAAAACCCTCTGAAGGAATAATTGGAGTGATCTCATAAGATTAAGGTTAAATGAAAAATACAAAGTATTCAAGAAGAGGTAGAGTAGCTCGTACCTAAATATGAGGTTGTCCTTGAAGACATGGATTTGGATGTTGATATCAAAAACATAGACTTTCCTTACGATGAGAAGATATTTCAAGAAAGAAGGGAATTTGTAGTTGAATTGGAAACTCAAGAACAAGTATTTTTAGAAGCAGAATATTTCACTATATAGAATTCTTTGTTCGATAAAAAATACTAAAAAAATAATTTTCCAAAGACTCCATTCAGAAAATAAAAGGATTCAATGAAAATCCAATTCAGAGTTAGATATGAGCAGTGTACCACCTTACAAAATTTCTTATATCCACAAGGCTATAGGGGAAGCACTTGAAATTTTAGTTGATGAGATGGAAATCGAAAATTCCAATTTGAAAGAAAGAATAAAATAATTTGAAACTGCATTGATGCCACCTCCAATATTTTCAAGTATAATCACCACTATGAAGCCATGGAAGACTTCAGACAACACACTAGGGTCTAGTTTGAAACTAAAAGTAACGTCAAGCCTACTTGTGGATGTTAGAAAATATATTTGAAATAACATTCAGGAGAAAATGTCTCTAATTCTTGAGACATGGGAGTTAACAAACAATTTTATTTCTTTGGCATCAAAAATGTAAAATTTGAAAAAATACCTGGAAGATGATATGAAAAATGATAAAGGGTTTTATAAAGAGGTGATCACTACTTTTGTGATTCAATTTTTAAATATGACCGAGAATAAAATAAAGGAAGAATATTTACCCTCCTCAACTTCCATTAAACAATTAAAGGCTTGTTGGATTAAAATAATTAAAAGCATAAAATAAATATTGGATGATCTTGATATTGTAGGTGTCAAAATGGGTGAACGTTATTCAAAATTAGTTGATTTATACTTATATGGAACTACAAGAGAGGTCGATGACACAAAATCATTTTAGATTCATTATTAATGACTAAGGAATAGTTTGAGAAAAAATTTGAATCATTGAAATCTGCATCCCCAGAAAAGTTCAATGGTTTAATGGGATACTCAAAATTGGAGGTAGAAGGATGGTTAGTCAATTATGTGTACAAGGAAAATGTTATAGAATATGCATTACATCAAGTTTCAATTGACTACCAAGACACCTAAGATTCATTATTTGATATAAGAGTGAGACAATAGGTAATTGTTTGTCCCATGAGGGATTATGTTGAAAATTGGTTAAATCAAGATTTAATCAAAATAACTAAAGAAATTCAAGAAGTAGCAATTACAACCATCCCAAGAACCACAACCTAGGAGAATAGAAAAGGAACATTGGTAGGAAAATAGACATAGGTATAACATCATCACAATGAGAAAAATTGACCGCATTCTTCTCAATTATTTTCTATTCTCATTTAGAAGTCATACAGTTGTGTCTTATCTATCCCAAGAAAAACATAACCAATTTCTAATCACTTATTTTTTGTCTTCTTTTCAAGTCCATTCCTATTACATTCTTTATTTTATGGTCCATGGGAGCCTAATCCAAATCCATTTCTGGACAAATGCATTATATTTTTAGGACTATCAAAGACTATTATTATTTTTGAAAAAATACGAGAGAACTATTTTGGGGATAAACTTTAACAATGTTTTTGAACTTTCAGTTTTAAACATAAGATATTTAAAATTTCCTTATCATATTCTATCATGTTTTGAATGAAAAAATTGTTTTAAAGGTCTCTCATTTGTGGGAATATCTATTCCTTTCCTTGAATGCGATAAAAAAATATTGAATATTATGATGGATGTGAGAGTTATTTTATTTTCTTGTAACTGTTATTTATTTCTGTATAATATTTTTGCAAATATTATATTTTTATGAGTGGATATTCTTGGTCCTCTTCTCAGGAATTTTTTGGTATATGTATATTATTTTCAATTAGCAATATTTTTACATTTTATTGAGTGGCAAAGATCTGGGGTTTGTTATTTAGTATTCTCCCATTTTCACATTATAGTTCCAAGATATTCAAGAGTAATCTTTAAAGAAAATACAGAGAAGTACCACCTCTATAAAAATGCACGGGGATATTTATATCCTTGTGAGGTTTTTTTTGGACCATAATAGATATAGACATCAACAAGAGTTAATTTTCATAATTTGACAGTTATATGGTGTGATAATCAAATTACTCTCAAGTTCTGTAGAGACCCACTTCATAGGTAGCAGACCAAGCACTTTGAGGTTCATATGCATTTTATTCGAGGACTGGTTCAACATGGAGTCATTGATATGAAGTTGTGTACATCTTCAGAGAAGGTGGAAGACATATTCAGAAATCCTTTCACTAAACAGAGGCTTGTCTGATTGAGGTACATTCTAGAAGTGAAGGTTGCATTATCTTATCAGTTGAACATGTTAGCATTCTTTTATTTTTAGTATCCTATTTTGAGGGGGGGGAGGGGTTCCCACTATGTTTTCCCTCTTTACCTAACTTTTGTCCATTTTTTTATGAATCGATATTTGTACATGAGTACCTAAAATGGATTCATATTGTCAAGATGCATCACTGTGCACACCCTAACTATGTTTCAGGAGGTGTTTGTGTACATGCTCAACTACATATTGAGTAACATACTTATCTTTTTATTTTTCCACTTTCTTAGGAGGACTTTTATTTATAGCATGTCTTTTACTAGCCTTTCCTAAGACTAACCCAAATACCATACCTATTTGGACTGCCTTACCTAGCCTAAATATTCTTGATCGTGTCTATTTTTATCATTTTCTATTTTTAGCAGGTGACCAAAACCCTAACAATCTATTTTTGGTGTTTTCTATTTTTAGTAGGTATGTCATGCAGTAGCCATTTAGTTGTGATTGAGAAATGATTTGATCTAGGTGGATATCGTTGGCCACCCACATTTTCCAACTGGCTCAAAACAGTTTTATGGTAATTTTGGTAATTTACTATTTTTAGCAGTTTTTCGGGTCTTGAAACTTCTGGAGCCATTTTGAGGCCCTAAATGACGTTTTTTTGGAAAAACGAGGAGCAACATGGAAGTTCCTTCGATGTTTCTCACACAAAATTTGTATTCCATGGATAGATATTTCTAATGACATATTGAGCGTGTCAAACGGAGATTGTATGCAAAATTTACGACTGTGAGAAGTTGATGTACTGACTTACCCAAACGGAGCCCACATGACTTTTGGCACTTCATATCCTAGGGTTAGGTTTTTGGATGTCTAGAGTTTTTGAAATTCCTGTTTATTGTAAAAAGGCCTTCAGAGCCTCATTGTAACCATCTTCTTGCGAATGAGCACATTCGTCACATCTCTTCTTATAGATAAGCCGCCACCATTCCATCAAGCTTGTTTTCCGCTGTATTTTATAGTTTCAGCTTATTTCCTTATTGAATAGAAAACCAGTTTTATTGTATATATGTTATTTTGTGTTAAGAACCTATTAATAATCTTTAGTCATTTCATTCTGCTCATAAAATCTATATTAGTACATCAACTTCATGGGGTCGTAACTTTTGCATATGATCTTCGTTTGACGTGCTCAATACCTCTTTAGAAATATCTATCTGAGAAATACAAATTTTGTATGAGAAACATCAAAGGAACTTCCATGTTGCTCCCTGTTTTCCCAAAAAAATGTCGTTTAGGGCCTCAAAACGGCTTCAGAGGTTTCAGGACCCGAACAAATGCTAAAAATAGTAAATTACAAAAATTGCCAGAAAATAGTTTTGAACAAATTTGAAAAGGTGGGTGGCCACCGATATCCACCTAGATGCCATCTTAATGCATGTCCCCAATGAGGTCAAAGTACAAATATTTGGGTCTCGAGCATATTTCTCTTGAGGAAAAAATTTCTCATACACCCAAGCGACCTCTCATGGCAAGAGAAAAGAAAGATGATCGTATAGGAGATCCTTTGAAACTGTTGATTGAGGAAGCCTTCGTGCAAAAGAGGAATGATATGATGGATAGTTTTTCACAAATCCTTCCGTGGCTACCAATAGGCGATGCATCTTCTTAGAGTGGAGGCACCTCCACCTTCAAGGTACAAATAAACTTCGATATTCCTATATTTGAAGGTCAGATAGACGTAGATGTTGTAGACAAGTGGTTGAATATACTAGAAGGTTTTTTTCTATCCATAAATTTTATAATAGAGAAAATATTACCTTTTCACTCCTCAAAGTCATTCCCCATGTCAAATATTGGTGGAAAACTTTTTGTGAGGAAAAGGAAACAGAGGAACCCTCATTATTTATAGTCACGACCACCTGGGAATCCTTCAAGGATGTTATTAAGGAACAATACTGCCTCCCTACAAACATCATGATGTATATGATTCTAGGCCTCGTAGTGTTATTATTACTTTAAACGGGAAATTTTCTTGATCTCTTCTAAGCAATGTAGGAAGGTCATCTCTCAAACAGGGAAGTTTGTATTCTTCATGATTCTCTCTCAGAATGAGCAAAAGATCACAACCATATCTAGGGTCTCTACGACCAACCTCTCCACACCGTAGAAGAAAGTATATAAGGTCATGGAAGAATAATTATATATCTTCTCCTCACCTACCGAGGTACCTCTGCACTGCTAGGTCAAGCACACCATCAATCTGACCCCCAACGCACCACTGCCCAATACTCTAGTCTATCACCACTCTATATTAGAGAATGAGGAGATCAAGAGAAAGATCCAAGAACTAATCCACAAGGGGCACATCTATACCATATCATCACCTTGTCGGAGCCCAATCGTGATGGTACAGAAGAAAGATGGAACTTGGTGACTCTGCATTGATTACCGAGCTCTAAATAAAATCACAGTCAGAAATCGATACCCCATTCCTCGAATTGAAGACCTCCTTAATCAACTCACGAGGGCCAAATACTTCAGTAAGATTGATCTGAAGTCTGGATACCACCAGATCCTGATAGAATAGACAGATGTATGGAATTCCACCTTCAAGTCAAAGGAAGGCCATTTTGAATGGTTGGTCATTCCCTTTGGTTTGAAAAATGCTCCAGCCACTTTCGTGAGGATGATGGACTATATCCTGCGACGATTCACCAATAATTTTGTAGTGGTGTATTTGGATGACATTCTCATTTATAGAAACACTTGGGCCGAACACTTGTAGCATATTCAGCAGGTTCTTCACACCCTACAATAGCACAAGCTATACGCCAACTTGGAAAAATGCTCCTTCGGCATGGACATGATCCATTACATAGGATACATCATTGATCAACATGGTGTACATGTGGATCCAGCCAAGATCCAATTCATACGCGACTGGATAGTCCCAACCACATTCATTGAGCTTCGAAGCTTCTTGGGCCTTGCCAATTTCTACCACAGGTTCGCGTTGGGATTATCCCATATTGCATGGACCCTCATCCAAATAACTAGGGGTGGTGGTAAGGAGAAATTTGTGTGGGTCTAGTCCCAACAACAAGCGTTTGATGATTTGAAGAAGCGCTTGTGCTCAACCCCAGTACTTTCACCACCAGACCTACAACAACCCTTTGAGATCGATACAGATGCTTCAGATTATGCTGTGGGTGACGTTCTCACTCAGCACAGCCACCCCGTGGCTTATCATAGTGAGACACTATCATATGTTGTTCATAAGTACCCTACTTAAGACAAAGAAATGTACTCCATTGTGCAAGCCTGCCACCAGTGGAGACACTACATTCTTGGGAAGGAGATAGTCATCCACATTGATCATAATTCACTGCAGTTCATGTAGACATAAGGAAAATTGTAGAATGATTTCCATCAAAAGTGGTCCACATACTTGTAGAAATTCCACCTCAACATCATGTATAAAACAATAAGAACTAACCACTTTGTTGATTTCCTTAGCAGACCACCAGTCGCGACACTCACCACAGTTCTAGACTCTTGTGGCCATGAGACCTATGGATGGCCCCAACTCTATGAGATAGACTCAAATTCGCCACCACCTACCAAATGTTGGGTGAAAACATAGTTGTCGATAATTTCCATCTTCAGGATGGGTTGTTTTGTCATCTGGGCCATATATGTGTTCCATCAAGCAAATTTGATCTAGGAATCCTAGTATAGTCAGGTGGCAGGACACTTCAACATTGAAAAGATGGTGTCGGTGCTACATAAACATTTCTACTAGTTGAAACTTCGACAAAAGGTCATCAAGAATATCAGGTACTGCACTGCTTGCACTATTTCCAAACCGACCACTAAGAAACAGGGCATGTACAACCCTCTTCCTACTCCTGACATGCCATGGGAATCAATCTCAATGGACTACATGTCTGGCCTCCTGTCCACCAAGCGGGGAAATGACTGTGTTTTTGTGGTTGTTGATCACTTTTCTAAGATGGCGATTCTAGTTGCCTGGAAGAAGAGCATCACAACAGAGGCCACTACCAAGCTCTTTTTTGAATGAGTCTGGGTACATTTTGGAATCCCACAAACCATAGTCTCAGATCAGGACAGTCGATTTCTCAGCACATTCTCATTGAGCCTCTAGTCACTGCTTGAAACCAAGCTCATCAAAGCCACAGCCTTGCACCCCTAGACAGACGGACAAAATGAGGTCATAAATCGAATGATTGTGCATATCCTTCGCATGTAAAATTCCAAGAACCCTCACACATTGGATGAGAGCCCTCCCTATGTCTAGAATATCTACAACCGAGCCCTGTCAGGGATGGTTTTAAGAATGGAAATTTATTTTAAAATGTAGAAACCTTGGAAAATCTTACTAATCCTTTATATGCCAACTATAAATGATTGACGATATTTTTGTAAAAATATTCAAATTTCTAAGGATTTTATATATTTTTTATGAAATTTTGGCGATTTTTAAGGTAAAATAACTTTATCCTATAGAATTTAGGCAAATCATTTTTAAAATAGTGAATCTCGCTTTTGGAAAAAAAATGGAAAATTAGCCGATGAAAGAAATTCAGCCCCTAAAATCATCACTGCTACATATCTCAACCGGCCACAACCCCTTTCAGGTGGGGTTGGGATTCCAACTAGTGGGTCGCAAAGATGTTGCACTTCCCCTTATGGTCACCTTGACCAACTCATCTCCTGCTCCAAATGAAGCTAACAAAGCCACCCAGTTCATTGAGAGGATCCAACACATCCGCCAATAGGTCCAAGATATCCTACAAAAGTCCAATGAAAAGTACAAGAAACACCATGATCAACATTGGGTGCCACATAAGTTTTAGGTGGACGACAAATTCTGGTTGTACATGTAGAAAGAACGCCTTACAAGACCCAATAGCAAGCTTCGACCACTCCATTATGGTCCATACACCATCACCAAGGACATGGGAGATAATGATTTTGAGCTCAACATTCCTCCTTTCCTTGGCCTGCACCCAGTGTTCAATGTGGATCTCCTTCACCCTTATTTCCCACCATTATTGGACAGCTCAGAAGTAGCAGAACATATGACACCAACAGACCTCAACTCCGAATGTGTAAAACATGCATCCCATGATCATATTGTGGAAATAGAGATCAAGGGGACTCGACAACAAAAGATCCAGCTTTATCGAATTTTCAAAGCAATGTAGCTCCTGCACCAAGGTAAGTGGCTCACCTGAGGCCAAACTCAACAGAAATTTCCTCATCTGACAGGGGAACTCAATGAAATGGAGAACACTTCTTCCTAAGGAGGGAGGATTTATCTAGGTGGATATCAGTGGCCACCCACCTTTTCCAATTGGCTCAAAACAGTTTTCAGGCAATTTTGGTAATTTACTATTTTTAGCAATTTTTTGGGTCCTAAAACTTCCGGAGTCATTTTGAGGCCCTAAACGACATTTTTTTGGGAAAGAAACATGGAATTTCCTTTAGTGTTGCTCACACAAAAGTTGTAGTCCTCGGATATATCTTTCTAATGAGGTGTTTAGTGCGTCAAACGAAGATCATATACAAAAGTTACGACCTCGAGAAGTTGATGTACTGACTTACCCAAACGGGGCCCACATGACTTTTCGCGCTTCATCTCTTAGAGTTAAGTTATTAGATGTATAGGGTTTTTGCATTCTTGTTTATTGTAAAAATGCCTTAAGAGCCTCATTGTAACCATCTTCTTGTAAATGAGAACAACCATCACATCTCTTCTCAGAGATAAGCCACCACCATTATAACAAGCTTGTTTTCCGCTGCATTTTACAGTTTCAACTTATTTCCTTATTTGATAGAAAACCATTTTTATTGTATCTCTGTTATTTTGTGTTAAGAACATGTTAATAATCTGTAGTCATTTTGTTCTACTCATAAAATCCGGATCATGATTATACATGTGACATGGCCACTAATGCACACTTTGTCTAGCTATTAGTGACCTCCCAAGGAAGTTCACATTACCCATATAATACTTGGAGTTAACTTATGTCACTTGTTTAGTGAATTTCCATATTTAGGAAATTCTCACTCAGTTAGGACTTTAGTTACATTTTTGGACTCTAGTCTAAGAGAGTTTTTCTATTGTTGAATGTACGATGACTTAATGTAAAGTTCTCACTTGAGTTCACACCCCCATATTTGACCTTTTCTTATTTTTATCAACTTTTGACTTTAGTTAATTGTTTCTAGTAGGAGTGGTTTCTTTTCTACTTAAGCATGCACATGGAAACCCCAACCGAGTGCGCATTAATCCTCTTATGGAGAGTCATATATATTTTAGTCATGATCAAGGATTAATACAAGGTTATTCAAGTTGGTTTCTTAGTCTCTTATGTGTAAAGATTGATTCTATTTTTTTCTCTCCTCTCTATCTTTTACAATTACCTAGTGTAGTATTTCCTACTCACAAGTAGCTCTTGGATTATGGATTAATTCTATAGTGTTGTATGTGGATGATATGTTGCTAATAGGAAACAACAAGGAGATTATATAGGATGTGAAAACTTAGTTTTCCTCTAAGTTTTAAATTAAGGATATTGGTGCTACAAATTTCATTTTGGGAATGGAAGTTAAAAGAGATTGAGCAAACATAAAACAATAGTTAAATAAGAGGAAGTATGTTGAGACAATATTATAGAGGTTTAATATAGAGGAATGTAAAAGTGTCAGGGTCCCTATTCCTATAGGTTAAAAATTTTTTGCAGATCAGTGTCCCAAGACATAGGAAGAGGAAGAGTACATGTCCCATGTTCTATATGTTAGTACAGTTGGAAGTTTGATGTATGAAATGGTATGTACCATACCAGACAGTGTGTTGCTGCAATTATATGTTCAATAAATTGCAATCATTTAATATGTCAATCCGGTTTCGTAATCAATATAGTTGATGTACTATATGTACTGATAATAGATAATTGTTTATGTATGATGAGTATAGTTTATGTAAGAAACTACTTTTGAAACTAAACACTTTGTTTCACACCTTTAAAATAACACTCCACACATACAATTAAAAATTCAGAAAGAAAAATTGATCAACAAATGTATAATTTAGAATTCTTGCTTAGGGGATGTATTTGGTCATT